>JAHWXV011003180.1:0-11125 GCA_024586415.1 Phrixothrix hirtus | reverse complement strand
ACGTTAATATGTTACGAGGTTTGTTCAAAAAGTTTACTTAAAAAGCAATTTACGCTTACTTAAAGGAATGTTTTTAATAATTTCAAAGCGGAATTAGATGAAAAAATTAAAATACTATATGTGCATAATGTAATTCGTCACGCATAGTGATGTTATTAGATTTAGATAATTTACAAAAGGAATTAGCGATAATTAACAATAGAATTTACATAAATTAGATGATTTGACACAAAAAAACAGCAAGAGCAATGAGCGTCAAGATCGTCGCTTAAGACAACTGGTATTTAGAGGACGACCTGCCTCTACTCGGACAGTTGGTGGCCAACAGTTTGGTGGAAGATGGTTAGAACAGTTTATCGCAGAATCTGAAGTTTTTGGTTAACATCATATCGTCCGAAACTTGTGCTTCCTTTAACTGCAGAACATTGTCAGCAGCGGTTACAAGGGTGCAATGAATAATCTGATTGGAATCTTGAATGGCATCGTATTGTCTTTAGTGACGAATGTAGATTTTGTTTATGAATACACGACGGTCGTATAAGAGTCAGAAGAAAACGGGGTGAACGACGGAATCTTCAATTTAGAATTGAGAGGCACGTACACCGCATTGTGGGTATTATGGTTTAGGGTGCAATTGCTTATGGCAACAGATCTCCCTTGGTGAGGCAATATGACATCACAACAGTATATTGCGGATGTGGTTGGAACACATCTTTTGCCATATTTACAAGAGCTCGAAGATCCATTATTCTAGTAAGATAATGCACGTCCGCATGTATCAAGGTTTTCCTTAAACTTCTTTGAGCAAGACCAGATCCATCTTTTGACCTGGCCTCCAAGATATCCAGATTGTTCACCCATTGAAAATGTATGGGACATAATTGGTAGAAGGTTGCGAAATTTTCAGGATCCTCCTTTGACTGTGGAAGCCTTGAGACATAAGGTGCAACTTGAATGGGAGGCAATACCCCAAGACGAGATAAACCACCTTATTCAATTAATGCCTAGACATGTAAATGAATTAAAAATTAGAGAGACAGCACCAGACATTATTACAATTATTATAAAATGTTGTTTAACTAACAAAGATTTTCCTCCCAAATTTTGATCATTTATTACTATAATATAGGTGAATATTCCTACCAAATTTCATCTGCAAATTCCAACCCCTTCTAGGTGTTGCAATTTTTATGTTACTGAGTATATACAGGGTGTCTCTAAAATGTTTGTTCATAGCTTAACCACAAATTCCTGGGATAAAAATAAGGCGATTTAACTGAACTTGCCTATATCCAAAGTCGCCTCGTTAAGCCGCTACTAAGCGTCAAAGTTCTTCGAAAAAATATTATTTCTCTTGTAAAAATAGAATACGCCTACCGATTTTCGTGATTTTTGGTATATTATTTCTGGAGAGTATAAGACATGATTTGACATAGTTTTGGGCTTCATTGATAAACTGAAAGGGTACGAAAAAGGATATGTCCCGTCTTAAATCCGACAGTAATTTTTAATGCGGAGGCTGAGAGCTTTTATATTTTTTTCTGTAAAGGTAAATATTTTACTAGCATTTTTGTATGTTGATAATTTTTGATATCTGGTAGGGTTTATCCACAAAAAAATAAAATCTGCAAGTATACTCAGCCGCCACATTAAAAATTACTGTCGAATTTAAGACGGGACATATCCTTTTTGTACCCTTTCAATTTATCAATGAAGCTCAAAATTATGTCAAATCATATATTATACTCTCCAGGAATAATATACCAAAAATCACGAAAATTGGTAGGCACATTCTATTTTTACAAGCGAAATAATATTTTTTTCAAAGAACTTTGACGCTCAATAGCGACTTAACGAGGCGACTTTGGATATAGGTAAGTTCACTTAAATCGCCTTATTTTGATCCCAGGAATCTGGGGTTAAGCTATGACTAAACATTTTAGAGACACCTGGTATAGAAAGACGTCCCCAAATCATTTACATTTTATGGGACACCATTCCTCAACTATTTTGGTTATTTAATTGTTTACTAATTTTAGTTGATAATTGAGTTCACAACTTTTGTTACAAACGCACTAACAACTATACTTACTGAATCTTCCATTAGCTCTTTCTAAATTATTGCTGAACGACTTTACAATTTCCATGATTTAAGTCGATATTTCTCACACCCGTTTCAACTCTATATCTCCCTTTATGCTAAATTTAATCTACGCGTTAAAATATCAGTAACAAAAAATATACGTCTTTTTTATGGAAAAATGGTGCACCTTTGTTAAATATATTCCACGTTACTAAACGCTTTATTTATACAAGTCTTCTTGTTAAGTATCTATAGTAGCGAATAGCCATCGATTGTAATGGGCATTGATTATTGAAAAATTTGAAATATGTATGTATAAGTTGTATGATAGATGGTCTTTTGATAAAAATTTATTATAAATCAAAAGTAAACAAGATCCAAGAAGCTTGAAGATGTATTGGATAAAAGAATACTATTGGCGTATTATTTTTCTCATAAATGTTCTAACTGCACGCGCATAAAGATGACGCCATAATAAAAAAAAACATATTAAAAATAAAAATGAAGTCCGATATACATTTAAAAATAAAATATACGTCTAGTGTTTCCACTGTGAAAAGCGTGCATATAAAGAGTATACCTAAAACATGGTATATTCTCTCAATGAACAGCACAAACTATCCAATCATGTACGATATTCTTTGTTATTATACACAAAAGCATAATCCGAAAGTAGGTAAATATACCAAGCTCCAACGTTATTATAATTTTAAAAATTTCATATTACAATTCACTTTAGCTTAGAGACACACACGAAATAAAAATAGAATTTCCATACGCATTTCATAAATATAAAAAGCACTTTTTAGACATAAATGAGTGTAGAAAATCTAATCTAAAAGTTTTATGATTCCCCAAGTTACTGATAAAATAGATGTTATTACCATAAACTTATAAAAACCCCTTGTAAATGAGATAGCCGTTATGGCGTTATGATTTTTAATTTTAGAAACTTTCTGATAGATATCTTTGTTTAATTATTTTTGTCTAGACGAATGATTTTTCCATGTACTTAAAACGTCACGTCGAAATAGATTCCACATTTATGAAAAATGAAAGTAACCAAAATATTTTTCTATAACTTAAAATAAGCACAGAAGTTATTAATTAAAATTTTCAAGGTCAAATCCTAATAACTGTCTAAAATTATTTTTCTGTTTTAGAAAAAAATGAAAATTACTCAAAATATTAATAAGCAGTTTTCCTATTTAAAGGTGTACCGAGCTTAAATCTAAATTCATTCAACTTTCTTTTAATTTTAATATTAATTTTGAATCTTTAAACATTTCTAGATCAAAAAAAAGGGTCCTCTTTGTTTAAATCGATGTCGGCAACCATTTTTGAATAAATTAGGCAAACAATTAAAGAATCATATTAGAAGAAATAATGCAACTATCGACGAACAACTGATTTAAAAGGTGGAACTATTGTATAGATTATTTCTATTTGAAATAAAAATTGTACATTTTTCAAACCTTTGCAATTAAAAAGCGACAAAGTATTTATGAGTAATAAGTCTGAACCAGCTAAAAACTTAACATTTAGATGAAGTACGCTGTTGGCTTTTAATAATAAAATCAAATACAGAAAAGTAGATATAAATTTATACGTTAATCAAAAAACTGCGTGATTGAAGTGAAATCGCGTGCATGAAAATAAGAAAATATTCTATAATTTTGAATGTGTTTGTAACTATTTAGAACGTCAGACTAGATTGTGCGTCAAAATGTGGGGGCGGTGATTTGGAACAATTATTGTGATTCATTTTATGTATAGGATACTTATGGAAAACTTCTAGCATTTCTGTATTTATTTTTATTATTACAAGTCAGTATTGTAATTCTTTTGAATGTTGTTACCGGCATGTTATTAACTAGTCCAAATGTATTATAACACGTTCATTGTTGTTTTTAATTGTGAAGCGCTGAAATACATATAAGAACAATTTTTCCTTTCCAATAATCATTAGTTTATGCATTAATTCTACTTTTTAAATTATTTGTTTGTTGATAACTGAATTATTTTTTCCTTTCCAATAACCATTAGTTTATGCATTAATTCCACTTTTTAAATTATTTGTTTGTCGATAACTGAATTATTTTTTCAAATAAATACTAACATTTCTAAATTTCTCTTTCACTTTTAGGCGCCAATTTTCAAACTTAATTTTTTCGAAAACGCTTGATGATGTCGATTTTTTTATGTAAGTATATTCAAAAATTCAAAATTTATGCAAAAAATTAAAAACAATTAATTCCCTAAAGGAGATGCAATGACTCTACACGTGTATTTTTTTTTAACTAATTAACTTATAAAATCGAGGGCATTTATGTAAAAACAATATATGAGCATAGAAAAAGTGCTTACCATAAAAATTTAATTTTGGACACTTAATAACTATTTTGAGATATCGACTTTAAGTAAAATGTAAGAACGTAACAGTATCGGAAAATTTGCTAAATCCTAGAAAAATGCATTTAAAAGAAAGGTAGACAGCAAACGTCCATATCTCAATTGTCACAGGCTAAATTGAAAATAACGCATGCAACAAATTCACGAGTATTCAACCACTGCCGGCACAACTGCAGTGAGTGAGGCGGGGTTCATCGGTACTTTTGAGGTTGAACACTGTAGGATTACATCAAAATCGGTAAATGTGCGCGCCACTATTCTCTAGTCAAATACTGCTGCACAAGGAAGGTTTACGGAAACATCCTGTATGTCACGGTATTAAGACCCACCTTTAGAGCGAAGACAGACACTCATACAGTAATGCAGATCCTGGATATATCTGAAAGAAAATACGCTAAACGTCAAGTGCTAATTATGTGTGACAGCTCTTGTATATTAAGGAATCCTGATTCACTAATAATGCAGAGAAGAGGCCTCTTTGTAGTATTTGACCGATCAAGATTTAATATAGATTATCAACAGGAAATGAGTACAAAATTTGATGCACCCTGTATATTAAAATATATTTAAAACGCCAATATGAGGTACGAGTCTAATCGATACTGTACAAAAGTTTTGATAGTACTTTACTTTGATTAAATAATTGAAAAAACGAGTACTAAATTCAATCACCGAATATATAATTACTAGTTTTATTCACAGAAACGTATTGTTATGATTAAATGAAAATTATGACTTAACTCGATTGAATATTTAGCTAATGCAGAGAAGTTGATTTTATTTGTGGTAAGGGTGGATTTGTGATTACTGATTCTGTTCTTGATGAATTGTTTTGTTAGCCTATGTAACATGACTGATAATCAGAGCATGAAACCTTGTAAATGACATGTGAACATCTATCGGCAAGATGTTTATCTTTGACTTATGAAAATAACTGTGTCAGATTATAAAGGCATCTTTCTACTATTAAATTATCATATTTTTACTTTCTCTTACTTATATGAAATATAGTATCGAGAAAGTCATGTTTCCGGTCAAAATTTTCGATGCCCAGGTTTAGCGGTAATACACGTTCGCAGAACCCCTGAATCCGAAAAATTTGTTTTTAGAAATTGATCTGTGTGCGTGCGTGCGTGCGTGCGTGCGTGCGTGTGTGCGTGCGTGCGTGCGTGCGTGTGTGCGTGTGTGCGTGCGTGCGTGTACGTATGTGGTCAATATATCTCGAAAACCAAACGTTGTAAAAAAGTGAAATTTTATATATGTTTCAATAAACACCTCGAATTTCGTTAAAATCGAATGACCGGGAGTGCCACTTTATTCTTGTTTTTTAGGTTTTTTGCAATTTTTTTTGAAAGCGGCTTTAACGTTTTTTTTTTAAACTCGCCACGTTTCTTGTGCCTATAATGCTATATTACATGAACTAATTGGTTCCTCTGAGAAAATTCGTTGAAGTGAGTTATTGAGAAAAGTCTCTAGAATTAAGCAAGGTTTTGTTTAGCCAGTAACTTGGAAGGGTGGCCGTTCCAATTATGGTTCCCAAAATAGAAATAAATTAATAATTTGTGTGCATTATTTATATACTTAATTACTTTTTATTTAAGTCTATGAATTATATTTGTTTTAAATAATCTTAAAATTTAATTATAAAACTCTTAGTACATGTATAAAGTAAATTATAGATGGCTGAATTATTTATGCTTTTAAATTAATTTTAGAGTTTACAATTTAGTGTATAGGAAAGTAGCTAACGCTAATAGCTTCAAATTAAATTTAGAATGGGTAATAGGAAGTCATGTGTTGTCCCACACCAGATTTTTTTAAAATTATTGCTAATTTATTAGATAAATATGGTATAAATGGAATTGAAATTCTTATAAGCAAATTTTTATTTGTAATTATATTTGAAGTTGTAATTGTAGTTTGTTTGAGAATAGTTTGTTAATAAAATTTGACGGATAGTTGTTATTTTTTCAGGTAATAAAAATTTTATTTAGTTTATCTGTGTGGAAATTTTGGTGAGATAATTTAATGGCTCTATCAACTAATGCATTTATAACTGAGACTTTATATTTTTTCGCTCACATGAGTTAAAGTTTAAATACCTACTGTGACGGCCTTTCGGTTAAATAATTGCTTTATGTTAAAAGCCCAATCTTTAGCCTCTATGAATTAAGGTCGACGTAAGATATGTTTACGTGGAACTCATTTCTAGTCCCGTTGGCCTTCGGCTAGCTTATTTTCAGTCAGAGGTTTATGGGTGAATTCGAACTTGCTCGTTGTTATACCTAATAATAAGGCAAATATTCGGCAGTATTGTATAGTTACCTTCGAGTATAGCTGTGTATACTACTAATTCTGTATATTTTACTCCTGCCTGTATAACTAGGCAAATTCTAGGTTATTTGTTTGACTCAAATAAACAAACATACATTTTTATACATATATTTATAACTATTTACATCTCATACTACTCAGAATTCTATACAGTGATTTAATATGCACATTAAGTGGGCTGTTTTGTGTGTTTCAATTGTTTGTGTCATGAAATTTATATCGAAGGAAATTAAGGAAATATATGGGGTCAGACTAGGTAATGCAAATTAGTATTTGTAATGAAGGTAGTTAATTCTATATCGTATTTTAGAAAAGGGAATTGAAAAACGGCCTCTTCATACTACTTCCAAGGATATAACGGTGTTTGTCGGCCAAATGAAAAACGTTCGTTCACATGCAAACATTGTCTTTATCGATGATACTAGCTATAACTAATGACAATTGAAAAACGTCCAAGTGTCAATGTTTATAGTCAAATTCGAATCGGAGAGGGGGCAAATAATAATAATAATAATAATAATAATTTTATTTGTATTAAGTAATAGATATTACAGGCACACGTCATATTTTTAGCAAATAAATTATTTATGTTATTCATACGTAAAATTAGATCATTGAATGTTATTTTTATCTCTAGTGATAAATTCTTCCATGAAATAAAAGACCATTTTCATCAGGTAGTTTTGTGTAAGTTTTTTAAACGACGGCGTGTAAATGTTCTTATCGATAGTGGTAAGGTATTATATAGCTTCAATGGTAAATAATTGGGCCTATTTTGAGTCTTGGACAATCTAAAATACGGAAGGTATAATTTATTCTCACTTTCGGTATGATAATTATGTATGCCAGAGTGTGACGAATAACTTGACATATTTAATTTTGTGTGACATTAGTATGCGTGAATGAAGATTCAGGTATGTAAGGATTTTATGTTTTTTGAATGATTGACGGCAATTGTACATAGCATTATCAATAATTTTTACAGCTCGGCGTTGAAGTCGAAATAAACGTTTCCAATGTGGAATATGTCTCCATGCTAATATACAATAAGATAGAATGGAATGACATAGGACATAGTACGCGTGTTTTAGAATAGCGCTTGATACATTCCCAGATAACTTGCGTAGAATAAAGGGACTACTACTAATCTTTTTACTAGTAATATCAACGTAAAGGTTAAAAGATAATTTACAATCTATGTAAACTCCAAGAAATTTAACATGTAGAGCATTACTGTTTTAACATTTCTTTGAGATAGTATCAGTGTTTCAGTTTTTTTAACGTTTAAACAGAGTTGGTTAGCTAAACATCATTCTTTTGCTAGCCTAAGAAGATTTTCTGATTTATTTATTAGGTGTGTAATGTCTAGACTATTACTGATTAACGTGGCTTCATCAGCATAAAGTAGAGTATCATTTCCATTGGAAATATAATTAGGAAAATCATTGATGTAAATTAGAAAAAGAAGAGGTTCAAGTATAATACCTTGGGGTACCCCTCTTTTTAATAAAAGTCTCTCCGAGCAGTGATTACTAATGCGTACACATTGCGACCTGTTCGTTAAATAGGGTTTTATTAGTAATTGACTAAGATAATCGAAGTTGTAGATTTTGTTAAGTTTATTAATTAAGATATTATGTGCAACACAGTCGAACGCACGGGATAGGTCTATGAAAATAGCTCTAGAATGTTTTCTTTTCTCAAAGCATTCTTGAATTTTATTGATAAATGTTAATATGGCATGGGTTGTAGATTTAGGTTTACTAAAGCCAAATTGATTACAGCAAAAGAGATTTTTATTTTCAAAATAGGTTAATATGCTATTATATGAAGTTCTTTCGAAAATCTTTGGAAAGGTAGGTAGTATGGAAATTGCCCGATAGTTTCTTATATTGTTTAAATCGCCCGATTTAAATATTGGTATGACAGCAGCTATTTTTAGAGGATCCGGAAAAATTCCGTTTAGAAAAGACTTGTTAATCAATTTTACCAAGGGTTGAACAAATACACATGTTTTTCTACACCTTTGGCACTTATATCATAAACATCTATGGAATTACTATTTTTTTAAAGAAAACAATATATGTATCTCTAACTTCAATCGAAGAAATAGGCTATAAAATAAATTTTAAATCCTTGGAGGCCTTTATCCTGCAGATATCAATAAGATCCAAGTTACCAGATGGGAATATTATTGCTTCAGACATGTTAATGAAGTATTCATTAAAACTATTAACAGATATGTTACGTAAAGAGTTATTGTTAACTTTATGAGAATTAATAATATTCCACATAGTTCTAACTGAATTGCATGATGTCCTTCTCGTAGCATTATTATTGTAATTGATTTTAGCATTTCTTATAGCTTTTTTATATGTTGAACAAGTACGCAGCTTCAGTTTTAATAAATTTTCAGTTTTAAATAGTTGATATAGTTCGGCTGTTAATTGGTAAGTACTTCGCATTCTTTTTAAATCATTGTTAAACCACGTGAAAGCTATACGCGTATTATAACATTTAACTAGCTTTTCAGGGAAAGCTATATAAAATGCACCACAAAAGTTATCAAAAATTAGCTTAAATTTGGTATTATGATCTAGATTAGTAGAGCTTAAATAATCCCAGTTACATTTGTTTAGTATGTTAAATAAAGAATTACATCCTTTTCTCGTAATATGACGATATATATAATTTACGGTAGTTACATTGTTCGAATTATTGGAAGTTACGTCCACTATTAAACCGAAGTGATCAGATAAACTGATCTGTATAATATTACAAACAGTACTTTTTTCTGTGAAATTGATAAAGATATTACCAATGCAGGTGTTAAAACGTGTAGGTATATTATATAATTATATAAAACCAAAGGATCTAAATAGGTTACAACCTTTGGTAGCATTAGGGTAATTACTACAAAATCTAATATTAAAGTCGCCACATAAAACTACATTTTTATATTTGCTTAGTTTTGTTAATATAAGTTGTAAGTTGTTTAAAAAGATTTTTATGTCACCTTTAGGCGATCTATAGAAAGTAATTAAGTTCAGCAAATATAAACTACAGCTAATTGCACTTCACAGTGTATTTCTATAGAAAGACTATTTTTATAAACGTATTCTCAATTTGAGTTAATATTAGCACACCACCATGTAAAGAATTTTTTCTACTGTATATCGAAGCTATTTTCTATTTATCAAGATTGTGGTAATTTCGCAGTTCAAGATCATTAATACAGACAAAATTAAAGTCTTTATCTGTTATAAACAATTCAAGTAGGTTAAATTTACTTCTGATACTTTGAATATTTATATAAAATATTTTAATGGTTATATTTTCTCTGGTGCTTTTTGTAGTTTCTGAAAATAACGGTTTAATAGGGTTCCTAATGGCCAACTTTAGGACTGTAGGAATTTCTCCTCAAATTCTGGTAATATAGAGATCTTATATGATGCATAAAACTCAGGATATATAGTTTTAATTGTTCTATGGATGCATCCTTTATACCAATATTAATTAGGTGATACTTTAATTTTTCTTGTTTTGTATTCGGGCGTACTCGAGACACGTGAAAATGCTTTTTTTTAATTATTCCTTTGATAGAATAATTAGTACTAGACGATCCAGTAGCTAAGGTAGAAGTACGTGTGCGTCTATTTATAACCTAGTGCCATTTATCTGCAGTTTCAATACTAATTTTGGGCAAAGTATTGTTTACATTAGTAATATTAGACTTTTCAATTTGGAGGTCGCTGTTTAAATGTAGGACCTTGCACTGGTGTCTGTTAAACATTTATCAGTTTTAGGTATCAATGGTAAACTTATATTTACTTGGTTATTTTTATTTCTGCCTTGGTTTTTCTTTCACGTTTGTCACCCCAAATTCGCCAAACTTTTTATCTCTGCCACGCTTCAAATTGCTCTTACCTGCGTCCACGTGATAAAAAAAGAAAGGAGAGATGTCAGAATACCTAACAAAGAGTAGGATGGGTCTTCAGGCCACCTCTGGTATAAAGTTGTTGGTAACCTAAATGCTTTTAAAAAGTTTGTTTTCGGCGATGAGAATGTGTCTTAAAATAATTGCGATCGATACAGATCGTCTAAATAATTCATTAAGCTAATTACGCTTCGAATTCCCCAAAACAAAAGATAAACGTGATTATCTAAAATTTTAATTATAGGCGACTCGCTAAACACAAATAATTATTGCCAAATATCGAGCGAGTGCGGCTATGATTAAATCCAAATTTCAAACAACATAATAATGCCCTAAAAAAATATGCGCCACGCTATTTC
>JAHWXV011003040.1:0-10076 GCA_024586415.1 Phrixothrix hirtus | reverse complement strand
CCCCCCCCCCCCCCCCCCCCCATAGCACGGTGATAGTCTAGCCGCGCTCGCTATTAGCGTTAGTTTCGTAGATCAAGAACGTGGTTCGACCTAGGGCCGATTTGGACCGTGGCAAGTATTGTTCTTGAAGGTGCAAGTTTTCTAATATAATTCACTTTTCATTAAGTTCTTGAACGACTATTTTTGAAAATTCTAACGTAAATTTAGTCTTGAATAAGTACACTAGCCAATGAAATTCAGAATGTTTTAAAATTTGAAAGTACCAAAAAGCACATTAGCATTTAATCAGACGCTCGAGGCGAAATATTTTCGGTAATAGTTTTCCTATTTAAATTAAATGAATCTTCAATTTTAATTAGAGGATATTTAAATATGTATTTTAGTAAACGTTTCTCAATTTTATAGAGAAATTGGACCGAAATAGGGTTCGTAGCATTATCTAATCTGAACGGGAGTATAGAACTAACCAAAAAAACTGAAAACACAGCTACTACTCGTAATACAAACTTTACAAGGCTGGAATTAAGCAATATTGAAATGGGGATTCAATAATTTTGCGCAATGTCAAATTTTGTTTTAATCCCTTTGTACGTATTTAAAAATAGACTAAAATTAAGAATTCTGCGTGTGTAAACTTTTAGTTTTCAAATATTGCATTTCCTTAGTACAAAACAAAATCGCTCAACAAAAATATAGATGATTCCATTCTGAATATAACAAGCAAAAAATATTAAATCGTTTGATTAATTAATTAAAATTTCTATTGGAGAATTACTCAACAGCAAATTGGAAATAAAACTATAAAACTAACTAGCAAACAAAAATAATGAACTAAAAGGTCTAGTTACGAAATTTAAACGTAACACGCCTTTTTGCAACTAAATATAAAACAAATAGAGAAAAATTAACTGAATTACACTAGCTCGTAGTAATTGAATAATATAAATCAATTAAATCAAATTCTAAGTCTAGCTTTATATAAAGTCGCAATCCGTAAGTTAAATCCAACAACACTCACGAACTCGGTATCAAAAAAGGCTTATTGGATCCTACTAAAAACAAAAAATACGAACCATAAGTCCAAAAAGTAATCAAGGAAGCCTGAATTAAGTAGAATGGCAACGTCGAAATATCAAGGTTTTGAATAGACTTAGAACAAATTAGCAAATAAATCAGGATCAAATTATATCCTACAACGAG
Source organism: Phrixothrix hirtus (assembly GCA_024586415.1). Lineage (NCBI taxonomy): Eukaryota > Metazoa > Arthropoda > Insecta > Coleoptera > Phengodidae > Phrixothrix > Phrixothrix hirtus. The sequence continues at coordinate 8,876 of JAHWXV011003040.1, read as the reverse complement.
AAAACTGCAATAATCCAAATCAAATAATAAAATAATTGGGCACCAAATGGAAAATGAAAATGGCAAAACTGGTATAACACTGAACATCAAAATTATAATAATCATTAGGACTCCTCGAGCACAACGAAAAATTGCTTCCAAAAACTTTTAACTTAGTTGATTCGTACAAAACCGAAAAGAAACGAATTTTAAAACTAATACTTTATACGTATTTACATTGGCTGATATTTAACAGTTGCAATTTAAACAATTGGATTTTAAATAATCGAAAGCTTTCAATGCAAAAAAGGCGTTCGCAGTACGAATATAATTATGACCGACGCATAGCGTCGCTTTAGCTGCTTGCAAAGGGAACGCGCGCCATCCGACGTTATATTCTATGCTCCTGTTACTTATGAACTTTGCTCGGATAGTTCAGTATCCTTCCAGGTGCGAAAGGGGTTACGTCGCTTGCGAGCGTGCTCCTTCGCGTAAGGATTCGGACGGTCCAGACGATGACACCTTGGTCCACTCATAACAGATGCCACTCGGTAGACGAAGATATCATGGGATGCTTGTGTCAAACAGACTCTCGTTACTTAGTCAACTCAAAGGTGTTTGACGACAGTGTGATCACGGGTAATATCGGCGCCTGAACGTTCGTTACAGATTCAACTCAACGTTCTATTTATGCTTAGTGCCAAGACAGGGCCGTTACAGAGCAGCTCATCCGCTTTTGACAGGATTGAATAATAAAAGGGGTTTCATCCATTCGGATGGCTGAACTAATGTTGTAGTTTTAATTCTGCGACGGCGGTTTCGAATTTATAATATAAACAATTCGCTGTGGACGGTTTACGTTCTTTGCAATTAACAAAGCACTTTTTAATTCAACAAAAATATCTCGACCATATGCACCTATTCTTTATACAAAGAATGGTACGGTGTTAACTCGAGCAAGGAATAACAAGAAGTATCCCTTTAGCTTGAAACCTTCGACCTTTTATACAGAATACTCGGTGTTTCGTTGTCTGTTCTAAGAACGTTGTTGATAGTTGTTATTCGGTCTTACACTTATTTATAAGCGTATCGCTCATATGCTTTGATTAGCAATTTATCTATAACGTAATATTGCGCAATTCCAATTAATGCTTTCTTGTTAACTAAACTAAGTTTTAAGATTGTTTATGTTTGTTATACATTTCGGTAGCAATCTTTCTTCACTTTGAACGGTTTCTTAATACTTTGGTTATTGCGTAATATTTCGTCATCTTTAAGTTATAATTAATTACATTTTATTTACATTCAGGTTACTGAACAATATTTATTTTAAATTAACTCACGGTCACTCACTCCCGGTTAACTTCTTATGGTCTTTTTAAAATGTCCTATTAATTTAATCTTCTAGTATTTTCGCGGAAACGTAAGACGCGCGGATTTGTTTCAAATCGGATTTCGCGTCGCTTTTTCACATTAACATATTTTGCTGGAAATGTTACAGAACTGGATAAGAAACTACGTAGTCAGAGAAAATAACCATTTAAGTGTTGAACTAGTTCCAATTTTGAATTCAAATTCCATCGGCTCATCCCAGAAAAAAAAGGAGTGTGCCAGCTTCAACCAGGTCAGCACGTATTCATACTACCAAACCTTCTCTTCTTCTCTTCATTTACTGTGCCAGATGAATGGAAAGTACGAACTTTATAATGTTTACAAAAATTGCCGGCAAAAAACTTTTTTATCATTGCAAAATTGAATAAATAACAACAACGAATCACCCCCTCTAGTTTAGAAATAACTATTGAAAGGTCAGTAAAATGATACTTGTCATTCAGAAATTAAATTATCGAAGACTTGTGACGCTACTTGCAAATCATTACTTCACACTACTCTACCTCGAAACGCGCTACCGTATTTGCTTCCATGAAATTAAAATGTGCTACCTCCACTACCACGTCTCCTGCTTACCATTTCAGTGCACACCGTATCTAGGTATGGTGTGAGCAAAGTGATAAAAACAAGTTCTATATATAGAGCACCAAATAGTCACTCAAAATGCCTTAACGAGGTGCCGTATTACACAGGCTTTCAATCTCTGAGTCACATTTAGTTGGAATGTCACACATTTGTTTTCTGTGATACTTCGATGTTTTAATGCACGACCGGGCATTAAAGTGCTGTTTATAAGCACGTTTTCTCCGTATTAAGTGCAACTTTATCGCCGAGCGAGTTATAAAGTGACTTTATCGACCATGAGCTATAAATTTGCGCCCAACGCCTGAAAACGTGTTCGTTAAATTCACCATAATACCCGATTGAACATAAAATTTTGTATGCATCCGGGCGTAATAAGTTTTCATTGCCTTTAGCGAGCAATGAACTTCGGCTAACGCTTTAGATTAGTACCATTTCGGCGTGGGCTATAAATGCCAACTTTACGCCTTGATGCATAAATAATTATAAATTTTCATTCTAAAGTCAGTCACGTAGTACGTGGCATGCTACTTGCTGCTTGCTACTTCAAATTTCATAAACATAGGAATTGAACACTAATTTCAAAAGTCATATTTAATACCTCAAAATACATTTATTAATAAATTACTTTATCTAATTACTATAAATACAGGATTGGGTGTAATGTATAACCTGATTTCATTTACGCAAAATAGTGTCCTTCATTTCAGGGTAGCTTGGGCTAAGTTTAATAAAATGTGCCATCAATTGATATGACGCCATGGACGACTGAACATCGTTCGTTTTCTGTGGAGGCTATTTTAAAAATATTACGTCCCTAATTGCAGTACGAACATTTTGCATTTACCGTCATGGCAAAGTTCCCGATCACATGAAAGTAATTAGGAGAGCAAATGGGTTTCGTAACATTGATTGCAATCAAAAAAGTACAGGTCGTCCAAGAACACAATGAATGTCGCAGTCGGCCACCACATAACACTTGCACTGAATCATCCACGCTGACCTGCACTTTATTCACTCAAATTGCAAGTGGTTCAACACTTGACAGACGACAATAGCGTTACTCGTTCAAATGCCTGGAAGCTTTTCAGGAGATCGTCCGTTGTTAAGTAGCAGAAAACCCTCACCAGCTGCTCCATAGTAAATTCGTCAAGATGTTGCGTGGCAGTGTTTCGTTTCAGACGATCAGGGTCGTGCTATTGCCGTTAGCAACATGAAAAACTGCTTTCTTCCGGCACTGGCCAATCACAAGTTACCACGGCTATAATTTTAACAGCATAGTGCCTGGCAGTTCATAAATATTCTGTAACTTGTTTTCCGCGACCACCTGGTTTCCATATTTAGGAACATACATACGCCAACGCTAATTTGATGACTGCAGATTTATTGGGGATAGCTCAACAGTTAAGTGTTCCACACAGTCACTTACTGAATAAACCTTAGCAACGCATAGGAGAAGCCGTACAAAACAAAATGTTAAAAAAACGTTTAAATATTTAAGGAGCACTTAGTACGACCGAAAACCAGTAAAAAAGTCTTAATGAATATGGGTCCTCAAATCAACCGTTTTTGAATTTTTGAGATAAACGCGATTTTCATGTTTGAAAATCAAAAAAACCACAACTTTCGTTATCAGTTTAGTACTATGTTTAAGGTCCTGCATAGCTTAACATTCCGGTAAACACTTTGCCCGAACTTTTGGAAGACCTTTGGTTTATACAAGATGGGGTACCGCCGCATTTTACGATTGCTGTTAGGGAGCACCTGAATCAAGCATTTGATAGGACATGGATAGGCCGAGAGGATTCCATTCCATGACCTGCTAGGGCTTCCGTCCTAACAATTTAGAAAGGATGCAAAATTCCTTTTTAAGAACATGTAGATCCTGTATCGAAATGGAAGGACATATCGTACACCTTTTTGTGATAATTGTATCCTGTAGCACTAAACGCTAAAAACTACAAAACAATTACAAAAACTAAAATCACTATTATCTCCAAAACGCTTAACTTGCAGACCCATGTTTATTAAGACTTTTTTACTTATTTGTGGTCTTACTATATGCGCTTTAAATATTTAAACGTTTGACTTTAACACCCCGTATTACGCCCAACTTTGTGCAAGTTAAAAATAATTAAACATAAAACTTCTGACGGCCGCTATTCTATTTAACCTTCAAAATTGGAAAAGACAGATATATAAAGATTTTCGTCGACTAGGATTTGAACCCTGGATTCTGGACTGGTACTCGGCATGTTAACCAATCGCACTACCGAGGATCATATACCAGTCAACTGAAAATATTTCTATAAATGTGCCATTTATTGAAGTAAGATGTTTGTTGTACTAACCTGCAGATTGTTTCATCATTTAATATATAAATTATTAACCTTCTGTTAAATTTATCTGCTCGATAATTACTTTGGATGCCATTGTGTTAACAATGGTTATCATAAATACTAACAGGAAGATAAATTTAACAGAAAGAAAGACACATTCTAAATGTACTAAATCGTACATTATTTAAATGTAACAAAGCTCTTAAATAAATTAAGGGTGACTTTGCTATGTTAGTATTTCTGTTTAGAATGTCGCCTTAGGAGGCTCATCAGAAAGGCGCACCCTTCGACATTCTAGACCCAAATCTTGCAAAAATTTAAGCACAAACCATGCTAATTTAATTTACAATTGTACCTAATGTTATTCAAATTGACCCAAACCCAGCACTTTCAAATCACAACAAAGGTGACAAATTTTGATATATTATATGCCCTATATAATCAAATTTACCGAATAGTAAACTTTGAAATGATAAGTGCGTTTGCCGAAGCTTATTTAAACAGAAAGTCATTGTAATGATCATCGTTTAAAAACACGATGCAAAATTGATATTGTAAAAAATATTTTATAGAACTGCTTTACAATCAATTCGAGTACATCTGACGAAAAGAGAAGCTACCTCGAAATTTTCAACAAAGAAACCACCACAAAGAAAATAAAAGCAGTGCGCGTTCTGAATGACAATCATATTCGATACGTGCCTATATTTATGGAAAATTTCGGATTATATTTTATTTCGATCAGCGTTCTTATTGCTAAATGTATTTTATTTAAAACTGTCGGCATTGAATAATAAAAAGACGTTTTCCTTAACAAGGCAACGGATAATATATAATGAAAACTTCCGACTGACGTCTGATAAAAGGGAGGTAATACTTCCTTTCAGAACTGCAGACCAAGCTTAGGTTTTCTGTTACCTGCTTCCGTTGATAAAATCAGTGAAAATTTAGAATAGCCATTTATAGGGAGGAAACTCGGAAATGTTAAGCTGCCACGAAAAGATTGACCAAGTCTCAAAGAGCTTAAAACATTTAGAAAATAAATTCTAAATTCAATTCTTATAATGATGTCACTTTAAAGATGTCACCCTTAAAAAACAAAGGAATACCGTTGTCTCCGACAAAAACTTAATTTAAATCGACATTGTATCTTTAGCATTTTAATAACTTGTTGCCTCAAAGGTTTTACCATTATTGAAACCCTTAATTGAAATTTTTAATTAATGTTTGTACGCATTTTCTCTTCTTTAATGGAAAATTAAAGTTGTGTTAGATTAAAAGATTTTCCAAAAGTTAATTACCTCGACTCGTGAATTTGAGCATCTTCATTTAAGCATATTATTTGCAATCTACAAATTCATATTACATCCTTTTAAATTTAGACGAGAAATGTAGAAAATGGGGTCAAGAATCGTCGAACTTAATTTTCTCCTTCTATATGTATACACACACATTTGCAAATTGAAAGAAATTTCATTTTTATTATAAACTATAAACAATAAAGATGTTTTGAGGAATTTTTTAAAAATATATTTAGATCTCTACGGAAATTATTTCGGTGTCTAAAGTCACTTGTATGGGAATTCTATAAGAAGAACTGTCTAGCTGAAACTGTGTAAAATTTGGTAGCTGCTATTATCTACATCGTTTCTGCCAAATGTGGATTACTTTTCATCGATTTTCACTAAAAGTAATACAATTTTAGCTAAACTTTGTACAAATCAAACAGTGCTGAATAGGAATCCCATTAATTACAAACTCGATGGAAATACATTGAAAACTGTTAGTACACTCAGTGAAGATCTCAATATTCCGCTAAATAACTCATAAGGTTCGTCTCAATAATGCCTGAAATTTGTCACAGTGAAAACCTTTAATTAAAACAAATCTGAGCTTCGTAAATATTCTCAAAATTCTCAATTGAGACGAATGTTGAATAATAGCCTCGCTTATTCCTAACTCCATCCCATCCAGCATTTCTTTGCCTCTATCCGTCCATCCTTGTTACTCATTCTCAGCTAAAACCCAACACAATAGCTGTATGGAAGAATTAAAATCGCATTTAGAAAAATCCGAACAAGGCAATTTATCACCTCTATCTGGTATCAATACATTACATCACAAACACCAGCAATTACATTACAAGAAAAATAGCAAAATACCTCATTTGTCGAAACAAGCTTTTAAAACTCCAGGAAAATGTATGAAGTAAATAAAAATAAAATCGAGAAAGTTTTTAAATAAAACTATAAGTTTTTAACAATTTTGTAAAATTGAAAATAATGGGAGTGAAGAGAACACATCGTAAACTTGAAGTAAATAAACAACTTTGGAGAATAAAGTTTAAGGAAACCCAACAAATAATGTACTGGATATTATGTGAAAAACTAAGAGCTTCGTTTCGTAATTTAGTTCCCTATTATCCTCGACGTTTTAATAGATATCTTATTATTTCAATATTCTACTTTTATATTTATTGATTTTTCATTTAAAGACACAACCAGAAATAATCTATTTATTTAAATAAATATAACTATAATCAATTAATTTATAAATTAAACAAAGACAGGATCGCGATACAAGGCAGTAAGGCACGAAACGTTAGGTGAAACGCCTTTTAACAACTTAGGTTAACACATTTATTTAAAAGAAAATGCTCTAGCTTACTTTCTATATTGTCAGGATCAAAACTTTGTTACTGATTGTTTTGTAAAGTTTCTACAGTTGTAAAATGTTACTAGTTTTCAGGAATACAGATAGGGATTTGTTGAAATCATTTTAGTGCTTAGAAAACCTCCAAAGATACGACACTGCGTATAATGCCTTTGGTTGAGAATGTATAAGCGCGAAATTCGCGTAAAGTTTTGTTTTTCATACGCCAATCGTGCACGTTCCTTTATAAGTTCACATAATTAACTCCTTCATAAATTTTAATAAATGTACTGTTTCTTTAAGTACGAGGGCGGTCTGATAATTAGCCGGTTTCCAAGAAATGGCGCCACTGATCACCGAATATATATCATTTCTGTCAAATACAATCTGTTAGTAGGCTGCATGTCATTTAGTTTATGTTTGATAACCATAAAATGCGAAAAACCTATGATTGTGTTAAAATACTGGATAAAAACGAATTTCGTACATTGATTGAGCAATATTTTTTGCGTGAAAAGATCGCACATCTGTTCCAGCGAATTCAACTGTGATTTATTGGTTTGCAGAATTTCAACATGGTCGTGCAAACACAATTGATGAACATCGTTCAGGCCGACCAGTCGAAGTGACCACCAAAGAAACGATTGATAAAATCCATGATATCGTTTTGGAAAAACTACGAGTGAAAGTACGTGAGATAGCTGACATCGTAAACATCTCAAAAGAACGCGTGAGTCACATTTTGCATGAACACATATGAAAAAGCTGCCAGCAAGAACGGTATCGCGTTTGTTGACAATCGAACAAAAACGCAATCGTATGGTCATTTCAAAGCAATGTTTGGCGGTGTTTCAACGTAATGCAGATGAATGTTTGCGTAGATACATAACCGTAAATGAAACATAGATTCACCACTACACACCTGAAACAAAACAACAATCAAAGCATGGGTGGAAACTGGTTCAAGTGCAAAAGTTGTTGTATCAGCTGGAAAGATTCTGACGACGGTTTTTTGGGATGCACAAGATGTAATACTCATTGATTATCTTAAAACGTAAAAACAATCACATGAGATTATTGTACCATTACTGGACCCATTGCACGTCGAAATAAAGAAAACACGACCACATTTGGCTAAAAATAAAGTGCTTTTTCATCATGACAACGCACCAGCTCACACATCATGGAAAACTCAATAGAAATTGGATGAAATACATTACGAATTGCTTCCGCATCCACCATATTTTTCTGATCCAGTTCCTTGTAACTACTCCCTGTTGGAAAACCTGAAAAAATGACTTGGTGGAAATGAAAACGTTGAATGGGAAACTGATGCATAATATTGAGGACTTGATAAATAATACTACAAGGATGGCGTAATGAAATTGGAAAAACGTTGGACTAAGTGTATCGAGCTAAAATGAGACTATGTTAAGAAATAAAATGGAATTTTGAAAAAAAAGTTGTGTTCTCATGTTCAAACCGACCATTTATCAGACCGCCCTCGTAGGGTATATTTCGAAAGACCTGTTTAATGAAATAAATATCTATTTCTTTTGATTAATAAAATTGATGTACAAAGAACATAAAAATATCATATGTTGTGTACTAAGTTTTAGACTCTGCGAATGCGGGAGGTGTGGTGTGGTTGTTACATCTGATAGGGCAACACGAAGATGCTATTTTTAAATTTAGATATGCTCTCATAGTTCGATAGTGTGTTTGATCCCATGAGAAGCAGTAACCACAGTAACAGTATGTGCTGACCTAGTAACTATTAACAAAAATAAATATACTGGCCGCCATAAGTACATGAACATCCAGGTACTTTGATAAATTTTGATGAAATTTTCAGGAAAGTTGTATTTAGCTCGAAATAAGAAACGATAAAAATTTCAATATGATACAAATTAAAACAACACTAATAATCAA
>JAHWXV011002811.1:0-14624 GCA_024586415.1 Phrixothrix hirtus | reverse complement strand
TTATAATATTATATATATATATATATATATATATATATATATATATATATATATAACTAAAGTTGTTTAAATTTAAAATAAAGAAAAATTACTGGTGTTAATCTAAACTACAGTTGAAAAACAAAATCCTTGATTTTAAACCGTTTAGAAATTAAAATTCCTCAATCCAAATTAAATTAATCAACTTGCAGCTTAATTGATACTAAAAATTAGATTTAGCTCGAAACACAGGAAACGAGACCAAAGATCAATGTCACACAATTGAATATAATTAATTATGTTTACTCCTAGGATTAACTCGTACTCATCTACGCCACTGGGAAAGAGTAGTAAACGCTTAATTTTCAAATGACAGAATGTTATATGTACCTACGATAAAATGTACATAAAATTAGATGTACTAATACTTCAAAATTTACAAGTAAATAAGCATTTTGGTTGAATTGCAATTAATGTATCAAATTACTAGAATTGTATCTAAATAATAATTACAATTCTAAAATACTAGCACAAATATTGATAGCAATTATTATTCGTAACTAATATTGTATAAATCAAATGTAAAGTTGCATATATGAAATCACTTCAAGTTTCACAAATGTTAATAATTTCACCTCTTAAAGTAACATAAAATTTTGTAAAGTAAGTACAACTGTAAAATTTAGCGTTACTAAATCAATTACTTGCAAAATGACGTTAGAATCGAACGATATGGGTTTTAACATGCGGTAAGTAGAGAAATGATTTACTGTGTAGTAATTCCAGATGGAAATACAAATTCCAGTAAAATGTTGAAAACGCATTCTCACTAGCAAATTATTTTTAACCACAAAGAATGTATTCAAAAATGGTTGCCACTTTCAAGTGACTAAAGCGGCTCTTTGAACCTTCGGAATGAGCTTGATGAATTAAAACATTCTAACTTCCCACTATAAAGTTTGTGATTTGCATACATAATTTAAGATATAGACATCCCTGTAACTTCTTAACATTTTTTGCTTCACAAATAAAAATCTATGTTACGTAATTTTTAAGAAATAGACGTTGGTTCAAAATGAAATGTACTCTACCTACAACATGACGAAGAAACTTTTGATGCCAATATATGGCTTTATCCATGCAAGCTAAAACAATTAGAAGGCATTATTTGAAAAAAATTTAAAGCAGTAATAAATACAAAAACGAGAACTATATTATCTTGGTATCATGTAACCGACAACGATGAACTATATTTCTTTGACTGCAATAGATCTCATTTTGTATTGACGGATTTTGTAAATAAAGCTTTCGTTTTAAACTGCAAACATATTGTTCTCGGCAAAATATTTTAACCATTTACTTGCTAAATTCCATTTTTAATACTCACAAAAACTTTAAATATTGATCTCTTTCGTTGAATCCAAATACATTTACCTACAGCGTAAACTCAAAAAACATCTAAATTACGTTGAAATTACAAGTATTCTTACAATTATATTAGTGAGATTATCAGTTGATGCCACAGCTGTGTTGTTGTTGATCAATATTGTTTTATTTTCTAGTGGAGTCCGCTATTCGTATGTATTTTAATGCAATGTCGTGAAAACAGACGTACTTGACAAAAATGTATGTGAAATTAAGAAGATTGTAGTAAAACTTATACTGACAATGCTACTAAGAATAAAGTAATTCTGAGGGAATAGAGAGAATCATTATTGATGAAGTGTCAGAACGGCCTTAAAAGTGCAGCAGTTCATCGAATTGTACGTGAAAATTGTTTGTCAGAAGATGGAGCGTATTGTTTAATTAAACGAAGTAAAAAGCATATTAAAATTAATGTCAATATTAGTTGCTTTCATTTCATATGGCACGGAAAGTATGGTTTATGTACCATGATACTAGTTTTTAGATGAAATTGTGCTATAATTATAATTATAACTATTTTATGTATCATTTTACTGAACCTTGTATTTATTTTTATAATGTTTATGAGAATTCATTTTTTTGAAACATTTTTTTATCTTTGGTAATGACTAAAATACTAAAAATCATTAATTATGAAACCAAATGTATTTAAATATTCCGTTTGTAATTTACAAGTTAGTATGAAACATAATCGCTTGTCACAACTCAATTGATATAATATTATTGACGTTAGAAAGAAAAATGTTGGTTATAAATTGAAGCTTTTGGTCTGTGTTAAAGCTTGAGTGTGAATGAGGGAGGTATGATAACCAATTGAAGATAAAACACTTTTTAAGAGACAAAATGATTATCTACACCGTTTGATTTACCCCGAGAATGAGACATAAGTTTGCCAACGTGACCTTGAAATGGAACTACAAGTTGCACAATGAAAAACTTCTAATCTTTCATACCCAAACAGTTTTACCAGTTGAAATTAATAATCGAAATAACGCTGATAACTTTTTGGCATTAAAGAATAAGGTGTATCGATAATCGAAATTCGTAAAATTTGACATTTCATAATCTACTCAACTTGTAGAACATGAAAACTTCAAAAAGTAGCATTAAGTAGTTGTTTAGAGGAACAATATTACAAAGATAATGCGTTGAACGTATTTGTATTATAAAATGCCTAATGGTCTCTTTCTAATAAAGAACTAAAGGACTAAAGCATACCCTACATCTTTCCAACAATTGAGTATCTTTACACACTGTTCAGTAGTTAAGGCTTACTAGTTTTTATAGATAAGATTTAAGAATGCAGAAATTGGAGACAAAAACTAAGATAATGGTTTATTTATTGTATCTGTAGTAAAATTGATTTGCCAAAAATGTAATAATGTATAATCACTTACTACTACTTTCGAGTTATGTCTGTATTTTATTTTTACTACTACCTACCTAGCATCAAATTTTACTAAATTTTAGTAATTTAACAAGAGATTGCATGGGGCAGTTAAGAAAGAAAAGATAATAAAAATGGATAACTGCTTAGTTTTCAGTATTTTTTAAACTTTATAGTGGCCTTCAAGTTAACGATTGTCACCTACTTGAGGAATCCATCTCATTCTTCGACTAAAGCAACTGGCACTTGAAGAATCATTATTAGTCTCATTTTAGTTGCCGTAAGATAAATTTCGCTGATGTTTAAATCTTATCTTGAAAAAATTTTATTTCCGTTGTAATTAATGATAATCCATTTTTTTTATAAAATATTAGTCGTGGCAACAGCGAAGACTTCAAATCTCCAGAACGTTAAACTGTGCACAATTGTGTTTAAATCAAGGTCGCTACGGAACCATCTTTCAATTTAACTACGTAACAAAACAGATGTTTGTTACATTTTTCAAATTGCAAATTATGTTTAGGGTTATGCATTCTCTACTGTTGTTATGCATAACAATCACTTCTTCCGTATAGAAAGCTATCAGCTGAAAGTATTAGGCTTGTTTCCAAAGTATTAGTTTAGAAGGAAGGTTGCATGCTATCGACTTTTTGTTGATTAACAGCATTGTCAATGTTTTAAATGCTAAAGGCTACTATAGAATTATTTAGGTTTTTTTGCAAATGATTTAGGTTTTAATTAGTTCGGATGGCAGCACACTTGTTTGCATCGTTGATTGTAGCTTACTTTATCCTAAAATAAAGATTTCACATTTACATAAAATATAAAATTTTTTAATTTTCTTAAATTTTACAAATAGTTTAGGAATGTAAAATAGGAATTCATTCCAAGACAAGAAATAAGCTTTTTTACAAAGACTTTCGTGGGTTTTGTTTAAATAAACCTCTTGATCTAATCATTAGCAATACCTTAAGTTTAGGGAATAAAAGTTGCTGTTAGACAAGGCAAAGTTATAATTCGTCATAAAAAGCAAACGGCATGTTTAGTTTAAAATAACAAATTAAGATTAAATTTCAAAGACAAGTTGGGGGGTCACCATAATAACCAAAAGATATTGTAAACCCTTTCAACAACGGAAACAGATCTTGAGTATTTAACTCTAATTGATAACCGCTAACTTCAATTCTTTCGAGTGCTTTGAATTAGTGAAGTGTTCGGAAGTGTTTTAAAATGTGTTTATGCTTCTAAAGTTAGTACTAACTTACCTAGTCTATCAGTCAAGGAAATTGTTAAAAACTAAAAATCTAGCCTAAGTTCAGATATCAGTAATTGAGAAATATAATTACTTCTATTAAATCCAATTAATAACGTTATTACGGAATATAAGTTATACCGAATAATTTACCATAGTAAAACACGTGAATTATTGCAATTTCATTTCATTAAAAATAATAGTGTTTAAGTAAAAATTGTGAAGCGTTTACCATCTTCAATGAAAAAAAAAACAACAATGCCAAATGAAGCAAACAGCGCTACATTGAATATTAGAGTGGATCCTCCAGAATTCAACAGATAGGGAGGGAGTTATCAATTCAATACCAATTGCAAGTAAAGAATTTTCAGTCACGGTAAGTGACTGCTTTATACTTGCTAACGAAAATGCGAATTCCACAAATTTTAGAATTCTTGAATCGTATCTCAGACATTTTATTTATAAATTTATTTAAGTAAATTGAAATAAATATCACTTAAAATATTTCAATTCATACTAAATTTCTATTCAGTATGTAGTCAATGAATTCATAACCAAGAAACAAGAACGATAGTTGTATTTTTTTGACGTGTTACGGTCTCCTCCGATAATTCACTGGTTCACAAAATAAAACTTTTTTTCTATCCCACAAAGGAAGGTTATCGATCTTAATAGGACTTTTCACTTTGAATTCAAATATACAAGTGGTTTTTGCCTATCAGCCTAAATGTTTACGTGGCATTCGATAAAACCTTGAAAATCCGAGATATAACTGTTTATAAAAAAACTGCACTGGTGAAAAAATTAGTAATTAGACGAAAGAATACGAGAAATAAATAACAAAAGCAAATACTGGTTAACGCAACGTAAACAAAAATGTTTCCTTCCCGATTTCCTGCCAAACCTTACCTCAGGAACGCTTCGTTGTAAGGTTCAGCAGTAGTCGATCAGCACTCCATTTGCCTTGATACCGCTTCTCCATTTGTGAAATGTCCCGGTGGAAACGTTCACCGTGCTCGTCGCTAACGGCGCCAAGGTTTTCCGGACAAAATCTAAATGATCGTTCAAGAGATGCAGTTTCAGTGACATGGAGATATGATCTCAGAAATTGATATACAATGTGATGATAGTTCTCTGCCTTATGATTCCCTAAAAAGTTCTTGCAGACGCTCTTAAAAGACAGCCGTCATTTTTTCAACATCACTTAACAGTTCAACGAAATTGTCATCATCCATTAACTCTCTAATTTGTGGTCCTATAAATATTTCTTCCTTAATTTTGGCATCACCAATCTTGGGAAATTTCTGCTTCAAATACATGAATCCACAGGGGTTTCACGAGTCCCAGTTTTACGTGCAGTGAATGTAGATAGACTTTTTTCGGATCATTCTTTTTTCCAGTTAGTAATTCACTACCGGTAGGCCATTTTTCCCCAGAATAGTGATTTTTCCTATATCTGCTGTGTTTCTGAGTTGCATACCAAGCAGAACTGTGAGTACTTTAAGGTCTTCACATATATTCCATTTGTACATCTCATATTGGATAAGTGCCAAAAGCGCTTCAGGTTAACTAGATGAGTAATCAGTACAGATGGAAATTCGTTTCCGTTGTGCAGAAGTACTGCTTTACTTGAATTTATCAACACTCATTTACATTGTATTCGTGGCCAAGAGTTCCCATAACGGACACGATATCGTTATAAAAAACTATGTCACCGTCGCAGAAGGAATATTCTGAAAATAAAGTATGGAGGATACGAAAAACACTTACTTCGTATCGAAATCTAGTAGATTTAGTCCTTTTAATCGAACTAGAAGCTCAGATTGTTGTTTAGACAACTTTAAATCACGCACGAGATCGTTGAGATCCGCTTGTGCCAAAAAGCGTGAGTGTTTGAAATGTTGGATCGGAATTATGAGTTGCTTCAACGGCTTCTGTATCATCTCCGTGTCCGTTGCCAGATTCATCTTCACTCAATACATGAGGCTTTGGAACCGATAATTCTGTACTGTGGCACACAGAATTCATAGCAGATGGTAAATTTGGACACTGTACATTGTGATTTGTTTTCAAAGTGATTCCAGCTATTTGTGTCATACAGAAATAACAGTCTGTTGTGTGGTCTTTCAGTTTCCTTCCAAATCATAGGAACAGCAAATGGCATATGAAGTAATTCTTTTAACCAGCATGTCAGAAGCGTTAACATATGTCAAACAACATATATGAGGGGTCTTTACATCCGAAATAGAGTTGGTAGAACTTATTTACGAGGGGAGTAAATCGCAGTTTTTGCAATTTCAGAGTACATCCTATACAAATATAACAAAAAGGATCAGAGCTATTTACACAAGCACGATGCATATTTTTCGCGGATTAGCGCAACACAAGACTTCACGAACTAAGCTAAATATCAACAACAAGTTTTGACGCCATCAAAGTTTACAATAGTCATACTTCTGCGACACAAGAGGCTACAATCACCAATACGAAACTACACGATCGCGCACGACTCACTGGCAATGTTGCCGCGTCGCTGTCATTTACGGCATATATAGAAATTCCAAGAACACATTCCGACACCCTTTTCAACCATTACATCTCCTAAACCATAAACCAGCTATTGCAGAATAAACAATATTTTGCGTTTTCAAGGATAAAAATTGATTTCGATTTTGAAATCAGCGTCATCAACTTTGCTTAAGACATCTATTACATTTGCAATATTTATGGGATGAATCTTTGATAAATATTTTTGAAACATTCTAAGTAGGTACATTTCAATAATACGAGGGTAACCTGAAAACTAATACACACATGCTTGTAGAGCGCGAATAAAAACAAATAGCAAGGTCGGACAAAAAGTACAATTCTAAGTTTCAAAATCATATATTTATTTTTCAACATAATCACCGTTAAGGCTAACACATTTCTCCTATCGTGTAAGAAGCTTTTTCATTCAGTCACTGAAAAATTCTTGCGATTTTTCTGGAATTCAGGACTTGACAGCTGCCTTCACCTCATCGTCTGAGGTGCAATGCTTACCCTTGAGGTCTCTCTTGGGTAGAGTAAAAAAATAGAAATCGCAAAGCGCAAAATCGGGGGAATAAGGAGGGCGTGGAATCGGTTCAAACTTCAGGTTTCGCAGAGCATCTACAGTTGCGAGCATTCTCATGTTGCAAGATTATTGGCACCAGGCTGTCTCTAACACATTTTGAATCAAATTGTCGACGAATTTGCGATGTTTACCGTCTGTGGCAGTGATCGGACGTTTTCGCAGCATGTTTCATCAACAATTATGGCTTTTGTAGGCTCGCAACGACGAAATTTTATTACTCATCGATTTACAGAAGTCTTATCAACAGCATTGGCACCATAAACAGCCTTTGAACGACGATGGATCTCAGTAGGAGTCGCTTTTTTAGTAATTAAAAATTCAATAACAGCACGCTGTTTAACTCGCGTTGATATAGCACTAGAACACATCTCCATACTTACGATTCTCGAAATACACTGGATGAACGTAACAACCTCAAACCTGCGTATGAGTATTAAGAGGGAGTGTTACTTCGACATGCCACTTGGCGTGCTTCTGAAGGTAATTTCGTTTACGCTCGACAAGAATGTGTGCGTTAGTTTATAGCCTACTCTCGTACAAATAGATTTAGGTGCAATCTCAAAAACGGAATTTCGTAACTCTTGTCTAAACAGATCAACTAAAGCATATCGTTAGAATTAGTATTATAAAACATTTAACAAATCTTATAACCTTGAAAGAACTTTATTCGGTTACATATACTATACTAATTATCTACATTAAGTTCTTGGTTGAAATACATTCAAGTCCATTTGCCAAATATTTTAATGTACTTGATTGAATAATTATTTGTGTTTGAAAATTATTTTAATTCTAATGAACATTTTAATATTGATAAATCTGTCTTATTTTGTTCATTAACCCACTGTTGTAAACTTCTTAAGGTAAACAAAAGAAATTGAGCAAGCCAGTTGAAATACATTCACGTCCATTTAAGAAATATTTTAATATACTTGTTTGAATAATTATCCGTCTACATTTGTGTTTGACGTTATTGTTTTATGGAAACAATTAGAGTTTGGTATCTATTTAAAGCTGTAAACAACAGACTGTCGAATATGTAATTGTTTTAGTTTTAGTAAACAATTAAAAATTAATATATGTCTTGTGTTTGTTCGTTAACCCACTGACGTCCACGTCTTAAGGCAAACAAAAGGAACTGGGTTTGCTAATTAAAAGTTCGTGTAATAAAGTAATTAAATATAATATTTGCTTTGATTACTTTCGCATTAAAAAATTAAAAATTTTTGTTCCATTTCCTCAAAAATGTAGTGAATCCTGACAAAGCAGATAAATAATAACATTAACAAGGGAACTTGCAAGTAAACCCCAGCCAGAGATGACATTTTTCAATATATTTATTTCATTTAAATAAAAATCTAATCAAATCTTGTGTATTTTCGATACTTAAGTGAGTTTAGAATTTAAAATAAAATATATGACTATTGTTTGTGCTCTTTGTTTTCATTTACCAATGAAAATTATTTACGTAAACAATTAAATTTTTAAATGAAATTATACTATAAATAAAATAAAAATTTGTATTTAGAAATGAATCTTTTATATTCAAGAAAAGTAAAGATCCTCCATTAATCATTATATAATTCCGGAATGTGTGGAGTAATTGGCGCGGTTTTTATTGCATGCTTTCCTTAAAAATCCTACAAAACAATATACCAGTAATTATAGAGGTGAATGTATATTATTCTATTAGGTTTATTTTAATACTTTGTATAGTAAAACGATCTGAAGTTTTCAAAATTTTTTTATTACTATTTTTTGTTATAGAATTTCGGATGCGACTACTTTCTCGTGCTTTTATACTAATTTTTAGTTATTTTATAAATATATTTTGTACAGATAGCATTTAACAATATTTATTTTTAGATACTACCAAATATTGACACTATATACCTTTAATAATGGGTTAATAAGAAAATTAATGTTTATTAAGAGTAATTAAAAAGAAAAAAATTGACTTATATAATTTCTATGCAAAAAACTTCATTAATCACCTAGAAGTACGATTCAAATTAGTTAACAATCAATTTCAAATTTAAAATTAATTTATTATCACACATATAAATGTGGAGATGTATCATGTACTAAGCTTGCGGGTATGTGCAGTAATTAAATTTTTACTCGTGTATAATGCAAGAGGGTTTCTTAATGGGTTTTTGACATGCAATTCATAGGTCTAGCCAAATTTAACATGGATTTATTAGCACATCAACTTTCGCATCGCATTCAACATTCAAGATGTTGTTTAATAGTTTGTTTAGAAATGATGTAACCACTCCATGTGGTTTTGTAGAAGGGATTTTTTTATTATCTTAGATTTACCTAATTTAAACTAACGTTATTCTAAAATGATGAGATATCTAATTTTGAGAAAACTTCCTAAGTGCTGTTTTAGTACATTGCGAAATTCTGTTACTCTAGGTATGTACTATATACCTTTTAAGAAAAATTTTGATTATTTATGCTAACTATTTCAGGTATCATTATTACTAATAATGTTTAATGGACATTTAAAGAAACGAAAACGTACGTGGATTCACTGATTATATAACCACATATTTTTTTGATTACTATTATTAATATATTTTAATATAGTTAATTTCTTTAAAGAAATATTTAAATTACCACTTCATTAAGCAATATTCTCACATTTTAATTATAATTATAATATTTGATTTTCAATATTTAAATTTGCTAATTTATTTAATTGAATTAATTTATTATAGTTACTGACAACTTCATTCTGGCGTATTTTATTTAAATTATTTTTATTTAAAATGCACAAATTTAGTGCCAGTAATAAAAGTTTTTGAATTTAAAATTTCAATTTTATAAATCTATAGTTTAGCATATTATTTTATATTTACTAGGTAGTAGGCAATTTCAAGGTTTATTTCCTGTCTATACATATTAACCTACAAAGTAATAAAAAGTCGGTTTAAGAGCAAAGTTGAGTTGAGTTTGCTAATAAAACCGAATTTTTTATTATCCTATGTATACAACTATTGCAAGTGAGTAGAAGTTGAGTGACGGCAACGCTGCGCTATCTGGATTTACTCCGCTCAGCTTAGATTCAACACGGTCCGATTATAAAGCTGACCTGACTGCCTCTCTGCAATAGGCACCATTTAGGTCTATATATTATATGTGGATTCACAAAATTTAGCTCTTCATTAAGCCGGTGGAGTTGCAGGCATTTCATCTAACTTGTTAGATTAAATAAGCAAGAGAACAATAAAATAATCTAAAATGGAAACCATTCGATTCGGAGCATCTAAATCGTGTATGATAGCTATCAATATCTAACATCGACTTTAAGAGACAAAATGGTTAAATAAAAATAATGAAAAAAATATTTATAGAAAGAAAAGGACTGACATACTAATTGCGCGAGTTCCCAAAATCATCAATGGAGAAATTTCTTAACAAGAATTTTATAAATACGTCTCTGTTCTTAAAGTCTGTAAGTTATATAAGTGAAATGGAATGAATAAAATAACCCTACACTGGAAAATTATACTTCAAAATTGTATTCTAAAGGTAATTGATCCATTTAACTGCTTTAAAATAGCTCTCGAAAGTTTCTGTGTAAGCAAATTTCTTAGTTCCAAGGAAGTACACTGAACCAATTTTATTATATACATAGTAGGTAGGGAGTTATATAAGTGATTACGAATTAAGTAGTTGTACACCACTTTAACACGAAAAACTTTAATAATAAGTGTACCTCCCGACTGTCATAATAGCAGCAGCTACGCGATGTATTACCGAGTGATAGAGGTCCTGAGGAACATCAGCGCAATTATCTTCTATATGTCTGACGTCGTAATTGTCGCTTGATGCATCGTTAAACATTTTCAATGGGGGATAAATCAGGTGAACGTACAGGTCACGGCAGTAAGTCGATGTTGTTCATAGCGAAAAAATCTCGAACAATGGCGATATCATGTTGGAAATTACCGCTTAGTACAGTTCGAATATTCACCTCCACGTACACAGTTTCATCACGATAGCATTAAGGTATCTCTAATTCATTGATGAAAAGCTATTGCTCCCGCCTAAGTCATAACATCACGTTGTTAATCCGGCTGAAATGCATACTTCATTTTGTGTTCTCCGCGTTTACGCCGCACCAAGATTTATTCATCGTGCGACACCAAGGTGAACCTGAACGTATTATATATCACTACCTGGTGCTAATCTTTGTTTCATTGCTGGTGTGACTCACGTTAGGTCAGTCGCTGACGACGTTGTTCTGGAGTCAGTAGTGATCGCAGAAAAAAACATCGCCCCGGCAATCTTGACGCTAGTAAACGATAGTTAACAATACTGGTGATGTCTCGCAAATTTTGAAGGCCATACGATGCAATGCTGGGTCTTCACGTGCATTGGTGCTTCGATTACAGTCAAATTCTTGCCGACAGCTTGTTGCACCATTTTCTTCCCTTTACGCTTACGCTTTACGGCTGAAACGAGTAGCAACCACTGTAAGTGACAAACCGCCTTCACGCAGTCCAATAATGCGATTCCGATCGAAATGTGAGAGATGCCCATATCGTGCTTTGTCTTCAGGGCTGCATAATGATCAGCGTTAAACGCTATACTACCGCTTTCACACTTACAGTACACCCCACCATTGATATCACAAAAATGATGTCAGCAATTTTATTGCGTTACGCGTTACGCGTTATAGCATAATAATCATTTCTGACCAATTAACATTGTTTACTTTTTGCTATCATGGTGTTGCGATTTTTATTCACAGTAGTGTACCTAGGACTCCTTCAAAATTATTTAGTTTTACGTTTCACACCACAATGCTTTTGTACACACAGGTTATCCCCAAAATAACTGGCATCGCGAAAACTGCGAGTATCCTATTACATGTAGAACAAAATTTGATTATCAATTTTTTTCAAAAACGTACAGTTTTTGGGTGCACGCCCGCGCCGTGCCAAATAGTAATATAGTTTTCCTTGATGCGTATTACTCATCGGTATATCTTGAACACATGTTTTTTCTAAAAATATTCCAGAAAATAAAGTTAAAAACATATTAAAGTTGTTTTGTTATTTCAACGAAAGTAAACAAGGCCAAAGAACTTTTATAGGTCAAATTACTAGAAGCACGTATTAAAATATATTAATGTTATTCTAAACAGTATTAAATGGCAATAGTACATTTTTACCATCGCTTAATTCATAATTCCATTTTTATAATAGAAAAGATTATATTTAGTACAAATTATATCATTTAAGTTTTCAAAATTTAAAAATCATTTTTGAAAAAGAATTATAAGAAAACTGTGCTCTACGGGTCAAAGGTATCCACAGTTTTCGTGATGCCGTCTATTTTTGGGACACACTGTATGTGATATGATTTTATAAGTAATGCACTACAATTTGAAACCAATTGTTTAAAATATATATTAACGTGATTAAATTTACCAACAGGTAATACATTTTGAAAAAGTTAACAAAATGTAAGAAATCAAGGGTCGTTTGCGACATAGATATCTGCCTAAGATATAACATAATTTCAACTTAATTGCATACCAAGTAGCTTAGATTATAATTCATATAGCATCAATATAAGATAACCTTTACGGCATGTTATAATTGACTAATACACCTATTATATGACGCAAGCGCAATCTTTGCTTAAGATTTAAAGAAACATTAAGTTATTTCAAACAAATTAAATCTTCGACTTTAATAACGCACATAAAAATATAAATAATTACTTTACAATATCGCAGTTGGCAAATTTTCTAGATTCTAGAAAAGTGCATTTAAACGAAACGTAGATGGAAATCCTGACTGTTTCAATAAAAGAGGAATTTTAGTGGAATAGAAGTTTTAGAAAAATTTCGAATATGATTTACGTGATAGTAAAATATGTAGGTAATACTTAAATACATAATCATTTTAAATGATTAGGTAAACCCAAAAGATCAAGGAAAATGATTGGTCAACCGAAATAGGGGAAACATGAAAAAAATGAATACCAGAAGAATAACCCCCTTTTTTGTTTTACTTCTTTTCACAAATTTAACTTCTGAGCGTGTTAGCGGATGTAAAGAATAGTAATTAAAGGGCCCGATACAAATAGTATTGTAAAAAAATCCGTTTATGCCACGTCTCGCCGCAATCGAGGCCTTACTAATAAATAATTATACCAAACGCAAGTCCAGATTAAATGAGTAAACAAAAAAAAATTAATTAAATCACGTGGACAAGGCACAATAGTCCATACAGCATCGTCTTTGGGATGAACTGTAATCTGTTAGCTGTAGTTGTAAACAAAGGCCAGTTAAGAAATCAATTTTATCTGAAAGTATATATCAATCATTAACTTAAGTTCATGTGTGATTACTTAACTGAAAGATACTTATTTTAATTCCCATTCCTATTTTACGTAGTTCAACGATGATTATTGATAACAATAATCTTCATTAGCATATTTTATAATTTTAAAACTTGGGAGGACGCATTTAAAAGTTCATTCATAAAATTTCATAAACTATTGAATACTTGTGTAATGTAATGTAGCTGCATTGCGTAAAAGTTGATAAAAGAACTAATCTGGGTAGTAAATAGTACTTTGAGAATTAGATAATTAAATTATCAGGAGCAACATAACGGACAAGAGTGCTAGAACTGCAAAGACAGATGGTTATATAATTTCCTCTGTTCCATCTTCCCTTTCTCAAAAAATATCAATTTGTAACGAATAGAGGTACTAAAAATTAATTTTTAGATCATTTATGTTGATTTTATATTTAATTAAATTAATTTTTGTTTAGGGTCATATTTTTTACATTTATTGTAAATTGTATCAAAATTTAACTTTGTTATAGACCTACATGTAGATATATACACAGTCGTTTTCAGTTTAATGTAATAATTGTCTATTTTTATAATATAAGTAATCAAACATATTTAAGCTTGAGGAATTGTAGTGGAAATTATGTGATTTTAATTAAGAACTTACATTAAATGTAGCAAATAGAAAAATGTAAAAACCATTACCTCGATTAAGACTTTCCAAATCTCTTAAAAATATTATCAGAAAACACCAAATTATTAGAATATAAAGAATTCAAATTTAACCTAAAGACTTTTACTCTTCAGAGGAATATTTAGATGTAGTAAAATGGAAACCAGCTGAATAAATATGACCAACTTCTATACTTTTATGACATTATATTAAATTTAAAATTTAAACATTGTATCAAACTATAATTTATAATTCGTTTTACTTTCATACAATTGCAACGTTTTTCTTCTTATAATAGTTGACTTACTATACACATAAGGTATATGTAACACAGTTAAATAAATAAACTAATTGACTAATTAAATATATTAGATTTGGTCTTAAAAATTAAGAAAAAACTATGTTTACAATAAAAATAACAAAATAAAGTTGAAGTGTTTCAGGAATTTTCGTTAAACCACCTTAAC
>JAHWXV011002665.1:0-10593 GCA_024586415.1 Phrixothrix hirtus | reverse complement strand
TGTCCTTCATGTTAAGTATAAAAATTACCTCCTAAATTTAAGTATGTAGGATGGTTTACAGATGCGAACAAAATAAGAAGCATTTAATTTAATTTATTTTTCTCTTTCATTCTCTCTTGTTATGAATGGTTGGGTGGAAGAGTAGCCTTTGGTTAAACTCCGTCATTCATAACCTGTTATAATAGAATGCAATATGTACATCATATTTGATTACATTTACATTTGTATATAATATACTCATATGTAAAGATAATAAAGGCAGTTATTATTATTATTATTAGAAGCTTGTTGCAGTGCACTGAAGAAAGCAAAAGTGGTTCCATCAGCTAACAAGGTTATGCCCACCGTATTTTGGGATGCTCATGGTGTTATCTTTATAGATTATCTGCAAAAGGGCAAAACAATCACAGGCGAGTACTACGCGTCGTTATTGGACCAGCTGATTGAAAAATTAAAGAAAAAACAAGCACATTTGGCAAGAAAGAAAGTGTTGTTTCATCTTGACAATGCACTGGCTCATTCATCGAACATTGTCATGGCAAAATGAGTTGTATTACGATATGAAATACTTCGTTAAGCATCTTGCAGTCCAGATTTAGCTCCACCTGACTTTACCTTGTTTCCAAACTTGAAAAAATGACTTGGTGGAAAGAGATTTTCATCTAATGAGGAAGTGGTTGTAGAAACAAATGATTATTTTGAGGCGTTTGATTAGTTCTATTATAGCAAAGGCATTAAACGACTTGAACATCGTTAGAACAAGTGCATCGGGTTAAAAGGGGATTGTCGAAAAATAAATGTAAAAAACTTGAATAAAGTACCTTCTTTTGTACTGCTTACCTTTTTTCAGATCACCCTCGTATATCATACATTCATGATATTTCCTCCGTGTAAAATCAGCGCATTTAAGGGTTTTCCCCATTATCTAATTTTTTATGACAAACCTTGTATATGTCTCATCAGCTACTATTATGAAATTCTATTATAGAATATTGCAACACTTGGAAAAATGTCGGCTTTTTGTTTTTTACTTAAAGAATCATCGTTGTCTTTATAATGCAGTAGTTCGTAAAGGAAAAATTGTTTATTGGAGAAAAAAATGAGCAATGAAAAATAAAATCGAGATGTTTTAATGTTTTCCGAAAAACTGTTGATAACAGAATAAATTAATGTATGCGTGGCTTTCTAAACACGTATATAATAAGTGATAAAAATACCTTCCCAGAAAATTTTCTTTTAATACAACTACGATATTTGGTTACTGTACGATTGGAATGTACTTGCATTTATTTCTTTCTTAAATTTTTTTGAATTTTTTGTAACACTGCTTTTATTTTCCACATTGTCGTCTGAAACCATTGTCCTAGATCGTTTAGCCGTTAAATATTCATTTTCACGTCCAAAATCCATAATCGATCATATAAATTACAAGATATCTGATAATATAATTCCAGCACAAATTACACACACAAAGTCATACGGTAAATAATGCCGATGGTTGGATAAATTGTAAAATGTGTAACTGATAAAAATAAATTAATTATGATACTTATTGGCTTTAGAAATATGTAAAAATTGCCACAATAAAAGGCTATGGAGCTAATAATACATTTGAGTGATAAGTGTGGAAGTATATGTAACTTAAAACCTAAGTTAGCATAATGAATGCATATTATTTCATATCAATAACACAATTATAAATAAAGTTTTAACAGGCGAAGTAAAAATTAAAATATTACAGCATGGCTATGCATTTTTACACGTAACATGTAGGTATCTACATATGCATAAAACAATTACAAACTTTCAAAATACTTAATTATACCTACATACTTAATTGTAATTGTAGTATATTTTTAATTTCATGTAAAATTATTTTACAGTCACACAAATATTCGAGAAGCGGCAACGATGTAATGCAAAATCGGCTCGTTTGACTAGCTGCTTCGTAAATATAATTCCTCAACTTAACTAGCATGACATCTAGCGAGTTCAAATTTTTGTCACAAATTATCTCACTGGCCATTACAAATTTTTTAACCAAATTTTAAATCTAGATTAATTATTATGAAATCTACTAAATTACGAGAGGATTTTTCAAAATTCCCAAAATTTCGAATGGTCGATCTTTTTCCTCAGCAATAAAACTGAATTTTGAAAAACCCCCTCGTAATTTAGTAGATCTAGTACAGTTGAAAGATCTCCCCAAATTTCAGCCTCAAATCTTAAATAGTAACGGAGAAAAATTTTGATGCGTAAAATACTTGGCTGAACAATCCTCTTAAAGCATTAATTGTGAACAACATATCTCAAAATCTAAACATCATATAAAAGTAACATTTTATATTTAAATTTACTACCCTACGTACATGAGACGGCAAAAAGTGAATGAAAACCAAATGACTGGAAGTGCTGCTTTATTCTTGCGATTTTCTCATAAACAGCTATAAAAATGTTTTTAAAACTTACTATGGTTCTTATGTCTTTGATGCTATTTTATGCAAACTTAGCGGTTTCTCTGAAAAAATGTTTTGAACCGAGTTATCAAAAAAAATCTCTGCAGTTAAACAGCGTTTTGCTTGTCCAGTAATTTGGATGAGTGACTGTTACAATTATCATTTTTGTACATTAGTCGCATATCTAGATACATAAGAGGTGTATCTCACATCAGATGTTTTACAAATTTTTTTTGGAATGTATCAATCATATAATACATTGTAGAACATATGATAAAATTTAAAAACTACAATAACTATCAACATGCTAATGGACAGTGCACATATTTATACAGTTATTGTGACAGTTACCTTGTTTTATAGTTCCTGATTTATAATGCAGGTTTTTAGTATAATTTTACAAAAACACTAGACACTTGATGTTGTGTGCTACAATACACAATATCTTACACAGATAGATGCCCAATTCCATAAGCAGTTGTGTGACATCTTGATAATAGTGTATACATTCTGTCAAAAAAGTATCAAAAATTATCAATTTAAACTGCATGCGCTAGTCAGGGGTATGAACATTTTTTGTCCCAGGTCGGTACAACTGTCCTTAATTATGATGTCAACCAGTGTGTTTACAACTGCTGGTTAAGTCAGTCATTATCAGTAGTATCAGTAGTGCGTACCGATTTTTACAATGAGTGAAAATATTGAACAACGAAATTGTCTTAAATTCATTCCACAGGGTCAAATAGTCAAGAAAGAATATTATCTAGGTGTTATGCAATGTTTGTATGAGTGTATCTGCAAAAAACAGCCAGATGTGTGGGTGAATAACTGTTGGATTTTACATGATGATAATGCACCGTCTCACTGAGCTACGATTGTGACTGATTTTCTCGCTAAAAACTCAACAAATGTACTTGAACAACCACTGAATTCACCGGATTTGGCATCATATGACTTCTTCCTCTTCCCAAAATTGCCACTCTGGGGTACCTGTTTTGAGTCGATTGAAGCCATAAAACAGAAATCAGTGTATGAACCGAAGGACATCCCGGAAAGCACCTATAAGAAATGCTTCGAAGATTGGAAAAACTGATAGCATATGTACATTGCTGTAAATGGAGCCTACTTTAAAGGTGACCCAATAAATTTTGATGAATAAATGAAATGTGTTTTATTTAACAATTCCCAGTATTTTCTTGACAGAATGTATGTGTATGGTAATATATGTATTAGTATCAAATGTTTCTGTCATTTTCTTTAAACAAATGTACACCATATGACATACCAAAAAGTATATAAAACAAAAGTGGTGACACGGTAATAAACAGCAATAAAGACAAATCATTTGCCCATTAATAATAATATAATAGCACACCCATACAGTTTGGTTTGTGATATGACAGCAATACCTCAGCTCACGTTAAACTCAATATAAAACCAAACACTGTACAATGTTCCATCTGACTCTTCAAGTTTAACAGTACCACACAGAATTGTCATTCTAGCAAATGTACATATGATGCTGTACAGCTTTATTACTATTTGTTAATGTGTTAATAAATAATATGAATATATTATGCATTATTTGAGTCGTCTAGTTTCAAAACCCGCATTTCCAATTTTTAGTGAAATATATATTTTGTCAGTAACTTATACAGAATTTTCTAGGCTATCTAGTAGTGCATTCAGTTTCCTTCAAAAACTTTGTTTAAATGTATTTAAAAGTTTATGTTGACTTTCAAAATCCACCATCTCTAGAATATAATGGATTTCAAAACATGCCATCTCCAAACCACAATATTAACACATGTAATTACAACAGCTTATGTTGAGTGGATTGGATGTGAAAACTTTAGTTTACAACATATTGTGATGCATAAAGGTGTTTGTTAGTTGGTATATCATTGTTTGCGTTTATCGAATAATTTTGTTATTGGCGTGCAAAATGGATAGTCATAGTACGGTTATTCAAAAAGCTGATTTCAATATAGCTAGAAAACATGCAGAAAATTGTAGCAATTGGAAAAGAGAAAAACAACGGATACAGAGATATTCTGCTCATGGACCCCCAAATAAAATACTTTGCAATCACAACGCAAAAGCATTTCAATGTACTGAATTTATAACGTTTATTTTTATAAATATTTCATTTGGTATACTTAAGCTTTAACTTGTAATTAATTTTGAAAGTTTCACCTGAAACATCCTATATATATAATTTCTCGTATTTGTAATATGCAATATGATAAGAGATTTTTGGTTGTTAGTTAATGATAAAATTTTTATTTACGCTTCTCCTTAATTTGTAATTCTCTTATTTCAAAATATTTAGAATTGACTTTAAAATCTATTATTTATGTATAGCAAAGGGTTTCCGGCAAGTGTCGCCATCTTGTTATGTTTTCGGTAACATGCGTTTTGAAAACGCTGTGTGAGGTTTATCGTAGATGCCTTGGCAAAAACAAAATAATGACAGATGTTGTTTTTCTGCGAACCGAAAAATTGGTGGTGATACATTTCTTGATTGCTATTGGTAAATTCTTAAATTGGAAATGTAATCAGGTTTCACTTTCTAAAATATAGGACCGTTAACCATACGGATAAGTGATAAATAATAATCAATACCCTTAGAGTAATCCTTTTATTCATTTTTAGTTTCTATTATTACCCTGTGAACTTTCCGCAGTGGCATTGTTATCATATCGATGTTGAAATGATTTGTATTTATGTGTCTTGCTCCTAAAGTGTTATTAAATATGGTATTATTTGAGAAAATGGTTGCTATCCTGTAAAGAAAACATTTCCAGGTTTGATTTTTGTTGTTTAAAAGAACTTTACCTATCTATCTAAGGTCCATTCTTCATGGCTATGAAATTAACAGATTGATAAGTTTCAATAAAATGCGCTTTATCTCTTCAAACATAAGCCTCCGAAACGATTAGATGTTCACCTTCTGTGATAAAGTCATTCTGTTTTATTATATATGATTTAGTAATTATGCATTTTACCTTCAGTATTAATACTCGTTATAGTCGATTTGTGTAAGACCAAACATTGTTAAAATCGCCACACAGTTATAGTAGATAAATTCTGATTAACAAAGACATCATAAAGATCGTTGTGTCTTATCAATTTATACAGTTACTTAATGTGTGCGAATAGTCGCTATCTAATACTCGTTGTTTAGCTTCTCTAGAGAACCCGAGCACGCGCGGTATTATTGGCTTAAAGCCGAAAGGTGTATTATTACCGTTTATCAGTATCTTGATACGAGGTACATACATTTAGTTTTGGAGCGCTACAATGTTTCGCTACTTAGTATTGTGATTTCGCCGTTTGTAAACGAATAATATTACAATTGTGTATTTGCATTTACTAAGTTAGACTCTCATATGTTTCATGCCAAAATTTATCTAGTTTATCTTTGTTATTCATACTATTTAGTAGATTTATTTGGAATAAACAGAGTTTAGCAACATTAGGATTTATTAATTAATATCTGAAGCCTTTCTATATGTTTGCATTGTTTATTTGACTGTTGCTACGAAGTCAAGGAGGTTGTGACGATTTCGAACCCCTTAGGAACTCATCAATAAGTAATATTTTAGTTATCCTGAAAAATCATCTGGCGCCCATTTACTGCTACTTTTGAGCATTCTGGAACCTGCATCAGACATTCTGTCCATGCCCAAACTCCCGGTAACCACTGAGCTCGAGCAATTGCTGACACTACGTTGATTATTATTTTATTTAATATTAATTTACAGTGATAAATTGAATTCATTCGACTTCCAAATATTCCATTCTCTTTTACTCATCAAAGTCCAAAGTACACCAGGACAATTTTGTAATAAAGCATGCTAAAGTTACATTAGCACAGAGGAGGAGACTTAAAAATGAATCGCAATCACACAAAACTTACAATTTCAAGAACCGTATACGAGCACGGAATGGAACATTAGTGGCAGTGTGTTGTAAAACATTTTTATCGATTTTAAACTTAAAGAAAGACAGAGTTCAGGGTGTACTGAAGCGTCATTTCCTAAGTTCAGGAAACATGGCTACTGAAAGGAGAGGTGGTGATCATAAAAGTTATAAAATGCGAGACCGAAGAAACAGTTTTTGTAAATGTATCGAGTCTTTTTGTGCAAGTAAATTCCATTATCGTAGACCAAAATTTTGTGAACGTCAATATTTATCATGTAATTAGAATATTAAAAAAATGTGAAGCATGGACAATCAAACAATTGAATCTGCTCATAAAGTAACAGAATCGTTCTTTAGACATCAGTTTAATACAAACTACAATATAAGTTTCGGTAGCCCAGCAACTGATGCTTGTTCAACCTGCATACAGTTTCACGAATAATTGCATAGAGAGAAAGATCCAGAAAAATTACAGCTACATTCAACTCAACTTAAAGTACACAAATTAAAGTCCAAAGCTTTCTATGATCTACTTAAAACAAAAGAAAATAGCACATTTGTAATGTCGTTTGATTGTCAAGAAAATATGCTTCTTCCTAAATTGCCTGATCAAAGGGCATATTTTTACAGCCAGTTTAATTCAGGATTCGTACTCATTATGCATTTTTTTAAGTATCTTTGAAAAAAAAATAATGACCAAAAAAATAGTTTGAAATTTTTATTATGGCTATAAAAAATAGATTTGTCAATACTGTTTAACATAATTAATTTGCAAATATGGATAATTAATATGATATAAATGATAATATAAAGAATAAACTTGTATGTTTTGAAATTCTTTTCTTTTAGCAATTTTTGCTTCAATTTCACATATTTCACTTATCTTCTGCTTGACACTTTTTAGAGCATTTGATTTTATAAAAAACCAAATATTCTTCATAGATTCTACCTTCTCAGCTAAAGAATGCATTTTTTTCAGATTCAAAAGCATCATTTGTAAATAAGCCTTTTTTACTTTCTCTTACCCTACATGAACTATAGGTACAAGAGAAAGTATTGTTTTCGTCCAAAATTTTCGATGTCGAAATTTTAGTAGAAAAACACTTAAGTATGAAAAACATATTTTTGGAAATTGATCTGTGTGTGTATGTCTGTAAAACGATAACTCGAAAACCAAAGGTTGTAGAAAAACAAAATTTTATATTTGTTTGAATTCATTGTCAAATGCAACTGCCACAATTTCACTAACATTGGTAAACTCAAAGTGCCACTTTACCCGTCATTTTTTAGTTTTTCGCAATTTTTTTCAAAATCGGCTCTACAGATCTTTTTTAAATTTCCTATATTTCTCAAAAATAAAATAATTGTAAAACTAAAAGCCCATCTAGATGAAAACTTATATTTGAGGGCATAATTGCCTTTGTGTGATAAATCAAGAATTTGATTAAAATAGAATAACTGGAAGTACCACTTTATTTGTCATTTTTAGAAAATTTCTCTCAAAGATAGATGAAATAAAAAATCTTCTCAGTTTTATATTAATATGCAAATAACATTTTGGTCTAATATTAGTCAAATGGTTCTATACTTAAATTTTAAATACAACTTGATGGTATTTTATGTTTCATAACTTTTAATTACATATGCATGTACATAATGTATGTATCTTAAACTTTTGACCTCAATTTGTTCTACCGATCCAGTGAATGCGTTTAATTTTAGGCATTTCTTGTGCTTTCTTTTTTGAAATGGGAGCTTTAATAACAAAGTAAAACCATCAAGGCATTTCAAATAGTTTTTTGCGTATTCTATAAAAATTTCAAAACAATTGGATAGGTAATAACAAGTAATTTAAAATTGTTAAGGTGGGTTTACATTGTACGAATCTGCCTTACACATCAATTCTCGCTCATGTAGACATGCCAGACCTGCGAGTCACGATATATGCATCAGATGCAGGGCGAGCGGACAATCAGTCAGTTTTTTGCATGCATCAAATGTATTGCTGCCCAGCGCCGTTAAAACCTTCCTGTAGTGGTTTGTGCATCATGAATTGAGAGCATTAATATGTTCCTACATTGCATTCGTTGGTGAAATACTGCTTTCACCCACCAATGGCGTTTTTTCTGCCGTTCTCCTCTATTTTAAACCTGCAAAGCAATAAATGCAAATGCTGCAATTGCATTTGGAACTACCGCCACTGGAATACTCGCCAGCTTTAACTTTTGATTCACTCCTTTCCGTGCTGCCTCACGCATCAATTCTGCTGTCTTGATTCGCAAGCATGATACGTGAGGCAGATTCACGCAATGTAAATCTATCTTTATAATATAATGCTGCCAAAGCATTAAAAAGAATTGTTGACTTAAAGAAAGAAGTAAATTTGAAACATAAATGTGTCTAGTTACTGATAATAATTAAAATTTTGTAAGCATTTATTACCTCACAACCATTTTAATAAATAAACACATTTTTTTTTATTATTATCATTCTTTATATGGCCACTTTTAAATGTAATCCAATCCAATGTAAGCTTGTTTTTATCTAATTCGACGTGCCAAATACTGGCCAAATTCAGAAATTCAGTTAGGTATTTCTGAGTCACTGTACCTTTTTAATTCCTGGCGACTGAAATACTTATTTCAAAATAGCAACTAAATATCAAAATATATACATAAATACATATATAGGTATTTTAATTTTGATAAGAAAGAAGTAAAAAAATTATTAATTAATGTAATTTGTCGCAAATTAAAATTATTTTTAAAAATGGTACTATGTACTTAGTACCAAATTTACAAAATATTTAAGACATTTTTCATGAAGTTTTACATACCTACATATTATGTATGTATGTATACATACCTACAGTTGCTCACAAAATTGAGCGTACACTGACAATAAATACCAAATTTTTTAATTTACAAATTAGAAAATGTATATTTTCTTGAAAATATGGCCTATAATTCAATCACATTGTACAATAATTATGTAGTAAATAAAAAATGCATGAAAAGTTAAACAGTTTAATTTAAAATAACAAAATTCAACAATTGTTCCATATTTTTCTGACACAAAATTGAGTGTACACATTGTAAAACTACATAATATGTACATACAGCTAGTGTAAAAAGTATTTGTACAGCAGTAGTTTCAAGAGAAAATGCAATTTTACAGCTTTCTTTTTCAAACAAATTCAGAAATAAATAATACTATATAATAAATGTAGTCTAAGTTTATTAACAGCGTTAAAAACATTATAAAATACAATCATTAAAAAATAAAGATATTAAAAACATAATGCTTACAATCAAATTTACGCAATATGTATTCGTATAGGTCCGACAATAAAAACAAAATTTTCTTCTTTGTATATAAAAATAATTGTAATTAATAATGAGTTGGATTTCCCTTAGCCTTTACTATAGCTTCTAGTCGTCTTGGCATTGATTTGACCAAATTGGTCGTCATAGAAGTTGGAATATTTTCCCATGCTTCGAGGAGTGCCTGTTTTAATTAGTTTTTGTTGGAAATTGGCCATTTGGCTACTTTGCGTTTAAGATAACCCCATAAATGTTCTATAGGGTTAATATCAGGGCTTTGTGGGGGGATTTCCAAATGTTATGGTGTGTTATAAAGTAGCCACATCTTAGTATTCCACGTTGTGTTTTGGGTCGTTGTCCTGTATAAATATATAATTGTTCTCTAGGCCCATTTTTGTAGCACTTTCGGGTAAATTAGTTTTTAATATGTTTATATACAACTTGTGGTCCATAATAGGATCAATAAAATGAAGATTTCCAATACCTGCTGCACTCATGCAACCCCAAACAAGTACAGATCCGCCGCCGTGTTTAACAGTAGGGCATACATTTTCTTTATGAAGTTCTTTATTTATTTTTCTCCAAACCACATGCCGGCCATGTAATCTAAATAACTCAAATTTGGACTCGTCAGTAAATATAACCCGATTCCAATAAGAATTAGGTAAATTTTTATGAGCACTTGCAAACTGCAAGCATTTCTTCCTGTTAACCTCACTGATGTAATATTTTTTACGGGCTGTTCTGGCATATCTTGATTTACGCAAAATATTATGCACGGTGCTTACTGATATGTCTACATTAAGTGAATTTTTTAATGTTTTGGCTACTTTTGGTGCACTAAGCTTAGGGTTTTTCTTTATCATTCTTATAAGCAGTCGCTTAGT
>JAHWXV011002629.1:0-11230 GCA_024586415.1 Phrixothrix hirtus | reverse complement strand
ATACAGAATGTTCTATAACAGATTAATTGGTAATTAATAATGAAACGAATTTGTAGCAAAAGAATTTTCATAGCGACTGGAAATAAATTATGTATATACATCCGACGCTAGATTAAAAATAAAACATGAATTTCATTTTATATGCCCAATAATTTAACCAAGTGTATACGATGTTCACCAAAAGAATAATTAATTTGTATTAGTAAACTAAAAGGGTATAAATCTAATTTTAACCGTGACAACCTTTACTCATTCATCGTTTCGTAAGCTCTTGGTGTAAAAACTCATGATATTGTGAACTAATATGAGCTGGAGTATCAGTATAAACTTTAAATGTAGATTTTTCCAGTAGATAAAATAAATCTTGCTGTAAAAAGGACGGTCTAATCAGAAAATCAGTAAGAACTACAACCCATATACTGCGTGGCCACTTCCTTCAGGATAGCTATTGGGTGTTAAGAAATGCACCTTCCAAAAACTATTTTTAGTTACACAGGGTGCTGTAAAAAGGCGGCATGATAAAAATTTCATATTTCTAAAATACGACACTCTGCATATTTTTACAGATCTGAATTCCGCATAAAATTCCCATAATCATTGATATACATTTTTGCGACGTTGCCAAATAGACTAGAAAGTTCCTTAGATTTGTGGTACGATGAAATGTGCAATATTTTTTCGTTTTAATAATTGGAAATAAAATATTTTTAGTACGGAAAAAGGAATTTTAATAGAAGTTTCCTAAGGTAACAAACAACAAAAGATGCTTTTGTAAAGTATTAATTGATGATTTCAAAAAATACGTTGAACCGGGACAAAGGCACCAGTGTACCATTTTTTTAACACAAATACTAAAACTGACTTCACGTACCTGCGCTCCTGGTAAATAGAAGAAAAATATTTGGAACCAAAAAGTACTTCCTATTACCTTATCTATTATTCAAATTTGACTAACAGGTCACAGAGTGTTTATCAAAATATCAAAATTTTATGATCTTGGCTTCAAGATTAACAGATATATTGCATATGAGGGCATATGGGCATATGAGCTGTCTCAAAAGTAATGAGGATGAAATTATTTCTCTCAATGTGATAACACTGCATCAGTGCAGTCTGGTATTAGTGTGTGGGGTAGGTACACAACCAGAATTGGCTTAGTCCGTTCAGAGCAGTGATAGTGTCAGTATCGCTATTTGTTTAATGTAGTGCTGTAATATCGCGTTACGTAAAATGCAGGCAAATATCTAACAGCGCTGCGCAATCAAATTTTGTGTTAAACTTCAGAAACGCTTGAAATGCATGTCGAGATGTTGCTGTTATACACCATAATTAATAAATAAACAATTACGTTGTTCTAACATTAGAGATTTAAAATAAACTAT
Organism: Phrixothrix hirtus; assembly: GCA_024586415.1. Taxonomy (NCBI): domain Eukaryota; kingdom Metazoa; phylum Arthropoda; class Insecta; order Coleoptera; family Phengodidae; genus Phrixothrix; species Phrixothrix hirtus. The sequence continues at coordinate 9,848 of JAHWXV011002629.1, read as the reverse complement.
CATTTAGTTTAAATTTCTAAATAATTTTTGCTATAATATAAAATAACCAGTAATATTAAGTTTTAAACCAAGTTTCACGGATTATAAAAATGTATAAGTTTACAAGGGTTAAAGTGCCTGTAATTAACAAATCGCGCGAGAGTTTTAAAATTTGTGTAAAAAAAATTTCAAAGCATGTAAAATGAAATTATGCAATAAAACATTTTACATAAAGTCTCTTAGAGCAAATATACCGCCAACGGAAGTACTATTTGCCGGTAATAAAAAGAGACCGGGGCTTAAGCTGTAAAATGCACAGGGAAAAAACCACGATTCGAACAGAAATTTAACATTCGTTATTTCAAACATGAAACCAAAAATTTTGAAACCTGGAATCAGCCATTGGATATAAAATACAGGAGTGGGATGTCCGAATGTTAATATAAGATCTGAGGACGCAATTTCATCTCACTTTATCTCTTCTTGTGGGAGTGAGTATCGCTGGTGAATTAATCAAGCGAAGACAAGTTGTATGTCCGTTGAATTTAAACCGTAAGCATTTTTATCAAATCATTTTAAAACGTCCATTGAACAAAATACAGCAAAGGTGTTTCTTGTTAGTTATTGTGATTTTTTAAAAAATTTGTTTTAACTTTCAATAAATATTTTTAAAGAACCAGAAGTTCTTTTTCTGATGCACATAAATAAATTACAGTAAATTCTTGCTTACTATCTGTCATTAGCTTGCAAGTGAAACGACCGAAGGGTTTGTAAACATCAAATGTTTCTTTAGAATTTGTGCACTTAAATATTTAAATGTGAATATTATTGATTTATTATTTTATTTAATTTGAATTTATAATAAATGTACAGATCGTAAAACTTTGTGCTTACTGGTGGAATAGAAATAAGTCGTTAATTAAATTTATTTGGTGAGATCGCTAGGGTGACTAACGTAAACATTTGTCTAGACAGATTATGCAAAAATTCTCTGTAGGTAAAGGAAAGGATTGTAAATATTAGAATCCGTTATACGGAAGGGTCTTAATCCTGCACCGGTGGATAACGATCAATACAGTTCGAACTAGTTTGTCTACTCCAATCTAAAACCAAACAAATGTTACGTATCTAAATTGCGTAATAAAGCAATTTATTAGGATTGTTTATAGCTGCCAAAGGAAGCAGACAAACACTGCATTGACTTCAGCACAATTTTCAGATGGGAGAAGGTATTGAAGGAAAGCCGAGAAAACGTTGAAGATGAACGTCGTTGGACGGCTGTCGACGTCGAAAATCGACGAAAGCGTGTCAAAGGTGTGTTCTGTGTTACCAAAAGACAGACAAGTATTACAAAGGATGATTGCAAATGTGGTAGGCATTTTGACAGATGAGATAGGTATGAGAAAAATTTGTGCATTAATCGTTTGACAGATGGGTATTTGAATATGATCCTGAAACAAAAAAAGCAAAGATCAGAGTGGCACACACTCATCACCTCGGCCTAAAAAATCTCGCATAGGCAAATCGAGGGTCAAATCTCTGTTTATCGTCTTTTTTGATTGTCGTGGAATTGTTCACAAATAATTTGTATCGCAGACAGTGTCATGCAGTGAATCAACTCTTTTATCGTGAAGTCCTTGATCTTTTGAAAAAAAAGCGGTTTTGTGTGTGTGTGTGACCGAAGTTTGGCGCTTCTTGGATCTTACACCATGACAATTCCCCTTGTCAGCTCATTATCAATTAGAGAGTTTCTGGAATAGAAATGGATTTTAGTGCTTCTACATCCACTTTACAGTTCAGATACGGCTCCTTGCGACTTCTGTTCATTACCGAAGATTAAGCAGCAACTGGAAGGTCGTCATTGCGGAACGATAGAAAACATTTAAAAAGTCCCAATACAGATTTTAAACAAGACTACCAGAATTGTTACGAAGAATGGAAAACCGTTGGAGACGCTGTGTGTATTCCCAATGGACGTATTTTGAAGGGCATAATATCAAGGTATAAATTAATTCAATAAAAATTTTATTAAAACATCATTCTCATTACTTTTGAGACATACCTCGTAAGTTTATAGGAATCTTTCTTCATAAAATTAATTAAGCAATGTGATATTCAATTTTTTTTGCAATGTTTAGGAATAATTTCGTATAATCTATTTACAAAACATAAGAGCTATTCAACAAAAGCATACTACTTATTTTAACAATACTAATTCATGCCTTGTTGAATACATCGATCATAAACTGATTCTATTTCAATACGAGGAGAGATTTTTATATAATTTACCTAGCTATGAAAATAACAAGTGATAATCGCCATTGTTTGATGCCAACTTACTGAGACATTTGTCAATTTACTTGCCGCGTTTTGTTCAAATTAGACAAAAATTGCAATTGAGTGAAGTAAAGCTTGAATTTAGAAGAGGGAAGTGCACCAAAAGTTTTTTGAAAGGATGATCGGCGACGTATATGGAGAAGATACGCGTACTTATTTTACAGTAAAATTTTGGTATAAACAATTTGGATGGCGCAAAGAATCAATTCAAGATGATCCAAAATGTGGAAGGCCTGCGGAAGCACGAAGCATCGAAAACATCCAAAAAGTTGAAAATTTGGTTTTTACAGATCGAAGAACAAAGCTATCAATAATTGCTAATAAAGTAGGAATATCAGAGACAACCTTAAAAATTGTACATGAAGATTTGGGCATGAATAAAACCTGTGCACGTTGGATTCCAAAACTGCTCATTCCCGAGCATAAGTTGTGTGGACGAGAAATTTGCAATGAAAACTTAAGAGCTTTAGCAAATGACAAGGACTGTTTTTAAAAATCATAACTAGTGATGAGATGTGGGTGTATCACTGGAATCTACCAACTAAGCAAGAATCTATGCAATCGGTACACAAGGGATCTTCACCACCAAAGAAGGCAATGACGCAATATTCACCAGGAAAACTGATGGCTACAATATTTTGGGATGTTGAAGGAATCTTGTTGATTGAATATATGAAGAAAGGCACTACAATTACAGCGGATGTATATAAGGATACCATTAACCATTTAAAAGCAGCTATACTGTTAAAAAGACCAAGTAACCATGGAGAGAAGATTATGCTGCTTCATGACAACTTCAGGGCGCATAAAGCTCAAAAAGTCGAAGAAGTAATCCGCGACCGTGGCTTCCTAGATGAGACATCCACCCTACAGTCCCGACTTGGCAGTAAGCGACTATTACTTATTTCCTAACCTTAAAAAGCATTTACGGGGACAACGTTTTTCTTCTGATGAGGAGCTAAAAGAAACCATAGAAGAATTTTTTGCAGACCTAGTGAAAGAATTTTTTTTCGAGGGTATAGCATTACTGGAGAAACGTATAAATGTTGAAGGAATCTATGTTGAAAAATAAAATATTACTAAAACCGATCTTTATTATAGACTTCTGAGATGATATGCTAGCTCTGTAGATGACAAGTACCGTCATATTTCAAAAAAACGGACTGTACCCATGGACTCACTTTTCATCGAGCCTGCTTAAATATAAATCTTAAAAATTCATTTGTTATAGTTGTGTTAGAAATAATTTCATAGATTAGACAGTTTGTTAGCATATTAAAAGAGTTAATTTATAATTAATCAGTTTAGGCATAAGACTAAATTTCAATTCAGAAAAAGATATTAAACATAATTTAAAACTTAAACTTTACACGGGTAATGTTACACGGATATCTGTGTAATATTGAAAATGTACCTTAAAGCAAAAATTTGCAAGGAGAATTTTATTGTTAAAAGTTTGTTGCAACGTTTATGTCGTTTATATTTCGTGAGCATATTGTATTTAAATTAATACACTCATACGGTGTTTGAACTATTTTTTAATAGATGGACGTTTTCTTAAAGATGTTGTTGTTCTTTTGCCACTAATAAATTAAAATGTTATAGGTGATAGCTTTCAAATTTGGTGTATGTCTTTCCAGCGAAAAACCATCTATTAACAACGAATTACGTCTGATTCGAGGAAGTTATTCCAAGCGAGGATTCACTCGCTTGAACACCCAATTTTTTTGAAAGCTATTAAAATTGTATACTACTTTAGTTACAATATTTTTTTAATTTGCACAACGTAATAATTGTGGATTAGAGTGAAATAAATTAATAAGTGTAGGTAAATTCATACTATTTTAATATAGGTATAGTTTGAAATCAACATGTAATTGAGAACGGCAACATACCTTGTATTGGAGCTTATAATAAATTGCTTCTCCATCACCTGAATATGATGTATTCTGTAGTTGTACTTTACAAGAGGTTGGCGTCACTTCTAAAACAACCGGAGGTTCATATAAAACTGGGAGAGGTGCTAAAATTTAATGATTGATAAAAAAATTAGACATTTTATAATTATATATGGCATATGTACCTATTTTACACTGGAACCCTGAAAAATCATTTACACAGGCGTTTCGTGAACACGCGCCACTTATTGAATCACATGGTACAATCGAACAGTATCCACACGTTTCTCTGCATCCATATCCATAAAAGCCACCAGAACAAGCTGTAAAATATTCACATGTTTAAATACGGTTGAACTTCCATTGCATAATCCGAAGTTTTACGAAATTTTCTTATTAATGAAATCTTTAAGGGGATACTGCCACTGTTTGCGCCAGCTGTGTATATTTAATTTATATTTTCAATCTACTTGTAGATTTACATATTTTTAATTTGCGTTTTTAATTTTGTACAATTTTCATGAACGCTACCAAAAAGCATAGTATTTTAGTTCTTACTGAACGTCGCTCAATTCACGACCCCCCACTTTCGTTGGTTTTCAAACTGCAACTGTCTTCATTATTCTCATTGAGGTGTTGAAAGTATAAACACCATCCCAATTCAATTAACTTTCGTTTAGGTGTTGTAAGTAACACCACCTCATGTCGTTTCTGTCGTTTATTGCCAATAATGGCATTACAAATTAAATCCCAGTTGTGTTAATTACAACATAAAATAAATCCATTTCGTGTCGTGTTCAATAATATAATTATTGTGCAACTTTCAACCTCTAGATATAAAACAAGAAATCTGTCGTTTACAATCTACTCTTGCAGTGGTTGTAAAAATATGTTCTATCGTTCTTAGCTATCCAATACCTTAAATTTCTTTGTTTCCTACAACTAATTGCAAGTGAAAGAAGCCACAGATTAAGGTAAGCAATTTACATCTTTTATTTTATTGTTTAATATCAAATTCTCGTTAGTTACAACCAAACCTCAAATTCTCCCGTAACAAGCTTCGACAAGCTTCTAATCTGCCGTGGTCCCTTGAAACCTATGAATTTTACATACACTTTGATTTAAATTGTATTTTTATATGTGTATATGTTATTTTGTAAATTACTCCAAATTTGCTACAAGATTAAATACTTTTAATTTAACCAACCCCTACCACGCCACCTTATGGATAAGTCCCACTTGAAATATCGTAGAGTTAAACTTGTATAAACCCCTGCTCCAGTAAGCTTAATGACATTTAGTTAATATAAGACATTGTCAGGTTTACCGCACAGTTACTGAAATCATTTATCGTATTTTAGTCCTATTTTACGAAGTAAAGTTCCATTTAATGAACTTATAGATGCTAAAATACTCATGGAAAATATCTAAACACTTTACTTAAATTAAATACTTAAAGCTAAACTTATAAATAAGAGTAACCCACAGAAAGGAATGCCTACTAATTATTAATTTATTTGCAGAAATCTGAATTTTGCTATAAATCATTGAAAATAATATTAACTATTTACTTCCATTACTTACATTAGCCTTAGAAGGGAGCTAATCATTAATTTTAATATCATAACTCGAGTAACAAATCAAAATTTCTAAATTTACTTGAAATTTAAGACAAAATATGCATACATAAACTTGTAGTAATAACAGATCACGAGAAATTTTAAGGGAAAAGTAAAACTTTTTATTTTAAACAGTAATTAACGTATGGTGCTCTAAAATCGTATGCCTTCGCTCGGCTTCAGGCAGTGGTTAAAGATGTATAGCCGACCCGCTATTTCTTGCTCAATACAGTAGCCCAAGTTAAAAAGCAAGGGCGGACTGAAAACTTTAATTGCAAATATTTCGAAAACTATGCAATTTAGGTAAACAGTTTATAAGCGTTTTTTATTGCATATGTTAAGATGTGTCCGCTGTTAAAGTAATGCTCATTACATCGTGAACACCCAGTTTTATTCAACTAAGAATTAATATGTATTTAATGTTTATAAAATTTATTAGTTTTGTTTGTACGCTTTCCTTAAATAACACAGCCACACAAAAAAAGTAATCGGATCTGGTAACTAGGCATATATATTCCTGTGTATTTTGACGCGCTGAATCTAAATCCGCTATCAGAATTGGCGCAACGGGTCGTGGTTCAGCCATAACCTCAAAAACTAGAAAAATCATGGAAATATGCAAATAAATTGTGATATACTGACAGACAAGCAAATTTTCACTACAAAAACATATCCGCACCTACAAAAAAATGCAACCTTGCCTAACATAACCTTACCTAACTTTAGCTAGCTTAACCCAACCTAACCCAAAGTAGCAAAACTGAGCTGATTATACTTTGCTACATCGTAAGCAAATTAATTGACAAATTTACTTCATTCTATTTTCTGTCTACTATAACGCGTCTTTTTTTCTTCGAAGGATCAGTGCAAAGGGTTTCGCTTACGTATGAGACCTTTCGCATTAGTTTCCCTTTTGAGCATCCAGCAAAAATCAGCCATCATGATTTCATCCCATCTACCCTGATATCGTTGTTCCATCACTTTTATGTCTTGATGAAATCGTTCCCCTTGTTCTTCACTGAAATCTCCAACATTTTCGAGAAACCTATTCAGATATGAATCTAGAAAGTGTAGTTTCAAATTCATCAAACACACACACTTTTGGTAGTTTGTTATCATCCTTGCAATAATTTATTTGTAGTCAGGACTTTTATTGTTACCGAGGAAATTCGTGGTTGCTGCTTTGAAATTCTCTCAAGCTTCCATTTCAGTGTTTGTCATTTCGCTGACGAAAGTCGTGTCTAAGAGTAACGTTCAAATACTACTTCTTTTAATTTGGCATGTTTAGAAATTTCCAAGCTATATCTATATACGTAAAACATTTGCCATATTTGTCTAACGTGTTGATGAATTGCTTCATTAGACCAAGCTTTATATGAATGTGATGGAAGGTGATTTTTTTTGGATCAACGAGACTTTCGTTAATGATATTGTGAGAACTAGATTTAAAAGATTCTCTCTCAGGCCAATGTTTTTTGTTGTAATGGTTGGCTCGATCTCTGCTATTCCACAGGCATAAGAAGCACGGCTCTCTCGTGAAACCCGATTGTTGACCTAATTTCATAGTTATAATTTTGAGATCACCACATATTTGTCATTTGTGATTTGCGTAATTCACTTTTTCTAGAAGCATTTTCACATTGTTATATTATTCTTTGATGATTGTTGAGTGAGCTATGGGGATCGGAGCATAAGTATTTGTACTATGCAGTATTATGGTGCGTTTTGATGAATCAATAAAAAGTCCCCATTCTTCATCTCTATACGTATTTTTCTTAATTGGTCCATTAAACCTTTTACGTCAGTGCAATACACTAAGGACGTCCCTTCGTCTTTTGTGAAAAACTTCCCGAATTCTTTATCCCTGTCGCGATAACATGAAACTTTTGTTTTGGGCTCCAGGAGATTTTTTTTGGAAATCAAATTGCGAATTCATCACCATCTTTTAGTAAACCGGGGTCTCGATTGAAATCATTCAGTTACAGCTGCGACACTAATAGTGGAACATATTCATCTTACCCGTCGTTATCATTACTATCTCCTTTGGGTTGACAACTAGTGTCACTACCATCTCCGTCAGGCTGGTTGTCGACTTCCATTCGATCGTCTTTTCTGACGCTGCAATCAGTTTGACGTGCTTTTGGATCAATTTCAATTGTTCTTATAACTGTGGACATATTAATATATGAAATGTTCTCCTTATTTCTTGCGGTGATCCCTCTAACGCTATTCATGCAAAACTAGCAGTCTTTTACATGAACGGCTATCTTCCATATAGTTGGTGTAGAGTATTTGCGATATCTTTCGTTTTCTGAATTTTTGAAACAATACAACATCAGCCTGCAGAATTATAAATGTTGTGCAGAACCCAATTTGTTCCTTGGTGCAGTAATTTACGGTCGAAACACTTTTAGTAAAGGCTTTTCACTTCCTCATCTGTTGATTTTCGCAAACAGCTTATTTCATATTTACTGCAAATATATAAGAATTCATCTGATCTATTCTTGCAGGCATGCGATTGAGAAATTCCCGTGGTTGTTTTCCTTGTAGCATGAGACTCTCCATCAACAAAGTTGTCCACTGATGAAGAGCTGCGGTTGCATGATAACGACGTCGGAGGGCCCGTTTTCGCAACCTGACCACACGCCGATACTGGGGTTTTTAATTCCTGCATTCTAAAACACTTTTTACCTGTGCCTGCTATGACGGCATGAACTCCGTTTACCCAGGGACTCAGCCAGCATTGATCCGTTACCCACCGTCACCACGTGGTGGTGCCCTGATTACAGATACATGCAAAAAATGCCAAAAAAGTGATATTACCTGACCTCAAGACAATTATCGCGTACATTTATACCTATGGCCGTCCGCGACAAAAGGGATGCTAGGTTGATAGGTTCCTTATTACAATAAAGCCTCATTCCATTGGCCACACTCGGCAGTAAACGTTGGGCTAGATTGGTTTAAGTTAGGTTAGATTAGGTTTTGTTAGGTTTGAATGGGTTAGATTTATTTGTAGGTTTAGGCTTCGTGGACTTTGTGTTTTGTGTCAAAATCAGTTTACACGGCAGCAAAGTACAATTAGCTCGGTTTCATTACGTTAGGTTAGGCTAGATAAAGTTAGGTAATGTTATGTTAGGCAAGGTTGCATTTTTTTGTAGGTGCAGACATGCTTTTGTAGTGCAACTTTGCTTTTTTGTCAGTATATCACAACTTATTAGCATATTTCCGTGATTTTTATAGTTTTTTAGGTTAGGTCTGAACTGGTACCCGTTGGGCCAATTCTGATAGCGAATTTAAATTCGGTGCGTCAAAATACATAGGAATACCTCGTTACCAGATTCGGATACTTTTTTTTATGTGGCTGTGTTATTTAAGTAAAGCGTACAAACAAAACTAATAAATTTTATAAACATTAAATAAATATTAGTTCTTAGTTGAGTAAAAGTGGGTGTTCGATATAATGAACATTACTTTAACAGCAAACACACCTTAACATATGCAATAAAAAACGCTTATAAAGTATTTGACTAAATTGCGTAGTTTTCGAAATATTTACAATTAAAGTTTTCAGTCCGCCCGTGCTTTTTAATTTGGGTTACTGTTTGAGCAAGAAGTAGCTGGTCGGCTATACATCTTTAGCCACTGCGTGAAGCCGAACGAATGCATACGTTTTCAGAGCACCGTACGTTAATTACCGTTTAAAATAAAAAGTTTTACTTAGTACTACTCTTACTACCAATTATGCCATTCCCTTAGCGGGGTAGGCAAAACCCAATAACAAGCCTCCACCTTCACAACCACTGCATGGACCCATACACCACTACACTACCAGCGCTTTACACCTCAATTCCCAGCACTTTACAGTATCCACACCATCCCACTATTACCCACCAATCCTACTATCTCTACTAGCACCCATTCTCTATTTTTCTCCATTCCTTTCTGTCCTTACACACTTCTTTTGCTTCCATTAAATTCATACAACGTTTTTGGCAAGCTCTCCTATTCTTTG
>JAHWXV011002462.1:0-12432 GCA_024586415.1 Phrixothrix hirtus | reverse complement strand
TAAATAAAATCACAAACAAGATGCATTAATTATGACTACTAAAACAATTTTAATTGTACAAAACTATTTTAGTATCTATTATGTTATTACAATAATAGAAAAACTACAGATTAGGATATGATACTTACGTTTTTGCATTTCTATTACACGTGGTATATTTACGTTTTGTAATAGCAGCAACTACGTTTTTGTATCACTATATTTATTTCATTTATTCCAGGGGCGTCTGAGGAGATATTTTATTTAATATTAATGAAGTAAAATATATTACGTCATGGTTTTTCGATGATATTTTGTTTACAATGCAATTAAAAATATAACCTTCTTGTCCCCTGAATTTTTGACGTATCTCGCTTCATTTTCGGGGAAAGATATTCTTTAATTTGCATTTATTCATTTCAAATATTAATACATAGTCTGCTTCAATTTGAAATGCTAATAATAATAAAAAGAAGCAATTGAAATAATAGCTTAACCTTAATACACATAAACTTATTAAAAACAATTTAATGTGCCTTAAATTTACAAGTTTTCATCGGAATGTACACGTGTTCACGCTATGAAAACATAATGAAAGTGAGCTCTAGCTGAAGGATAATTCGTTTTCCATTGTGCATATATAAGCTGAAGCCCATGCTATCTTGGTTGGCTTGTACCATCCAAGACTCCGTTTAAAATTATTTAAAGTCGTAACAAGACCAAATTCGTTTGTACCATTTCACATTTTAGTTCCTGATTTAACAAGTGTTATAATTGAACGACGTGTTCACTATTTAAAACAAACATCTAGTGTTTATGAAATCAAACTTAACAATAGGTAATATATCCCTAATTACTTTAAAATTTACATGAGTTTAAACTTTGGTTATTAAATAGCATAAAATAGATAGAACATTTCTACATAAAGTCATTTAAATAGATTAATAAATACTTCTTAAAATCGGACCTGACTTGAAATGGATTTCATTGCCACAAAGCTTCTAAAAGTACGGTTCAATCTAATTGAGGGGATATAGATGAGCATGCTTTAAAAGGTTTCCGTGGTTTACGCGATCTCGACAGCGTTCGTTGTTTTCTCCATAAGTTAACAGTGCGGCAACTGTCTACTTGGTAGGCCTAGAGAGGGGTCAGAAAAACGACCCCCTGATAGGTGTCACAAAGAAGCGTAAACTTTCCGCCCTGCAAAGCAGGTTGAAATCCAATGAAAACGCAAGAAAGCATAAGAAGGACAAAGCTAAAAAGAGACAAAGACTGTTAGATTCTAAAGTTTAATTAACCCCTACGCTACCATGAAGCAGCCCATTGCATTATGCTATGTACAGGTTTCTGAACAATGATGTAAACGGTTGCATTATGACTAATTTCGTGCTATCCCATTAATAATACGTTTGATTCATGTTTAGTTTATAATAAGGGTGTTATGAAATCTAGTATTATGAATATTTGGTTTTGTGGGGGTTTGGCCATGCTTGCTTTGTTTCTTTATTGGCTAAACTTTATTTAGTTGCGAATATTGGTATACCTTACATAAGTTCTCAGTTTTAAAGCAGAAAGCGTGTATGTACGAAGGGAGTCCGATATTAAAGGCACAAGAGAAAATTGCACGTGCATTTTTATTTACAGAAAATATTTAATAATGTCATAAAAACTACATATTTTTAACTACCTTTCAAAATAATCATCGTAAATATTAAAACATTTATCCCAGCGCGATAATAGTTTAAACATCCCTTTGCGGTAGTACTGTTTGTCGAATTGATTAAAATACTCTACAATGGTGGTTTGCGATTTTCCTTGATCCGGAAAACGTTTCCCCGCTAAAAATTCTTTAAACGGTGGAATAAATGAAAATCTGAGGGAGTCAAATCTGGATTATACGAAGAATGTTGCAAGACTTCAAAATTTCGTTGTGACAACCACAATTCTATTTGATTCGACGTGTGGGACCTTGAATCATCGTGTAAAAGTTTGACCCCTTCACTTAATCGTCCCGGCCGTTTTTTTAATGGCCGTTCGCAATCTCTGAAGAGTTTCACAACATTTGTCACTGCGAATGGTAGTGCATGGTTCAAGGAATTTACACAGAGGTAGGTCTGCACTATCCCAGAGTACTGTGGCCATAGTTTTTCAAACAGATGGTAAAGTTTTGGATTTTTTGTGAACTGGGAAAACTGAATGTTTCCACATCATGAGTTGTTTTTTGTCTCTGAAGTGAATTCATATACCCAGGTTTCATCTCCACTAATGATGTTTTCGATGAAATACTCCCATTCCTGCCGATATCGGGTGTGATGTTGAAGTGAAGTACTCATTCGTTTGTTTTTGTGGTTGTTGGAGAGCATTTTTGGTACCTAACGGGCCGACGCCTTACGGAAGTTTGAGTCACGTATGATTTGATGGATGCCACCTTTAGGTATCCCAGTCATTTCAGAAATTTCACGAATTTTAACGCGACGGTCTTCCATGATCAAACCTTCGACAACTGTGCAGCTTTCATCGGTGTGTAAAATCCCGGATCTGCCTCGTTTGTTTTCCGGGTCATCGTTTAGCTCTATTCGCCCACTTTGAAATTTTTGGCACGAAACGGAGACTTTCTTTCGGCTAATACGTTTGGATTATAAACACCCTCTATTCTGTGACGAATTTCGTCCTACAAAAATCTAATAACTTCAAGCACATAAAACTTGGAATATTCCACGATTGCACATGCCATGTTTACTTGCCTTTAAAATAATAAACGGACGTTTGAACAAAACAACACAAATGACAATGTTAGGTTATGCATATAACATTAATATAGAATATGCGCTGTTTATTCCATAGTCACCTGTACCTTTAAGGCCAGACTCTCCTCGTATGTTAGAAAATGAGTAGTGATAGTAGTGATCCCGATTACGAAGAATGAGATTTAAGTTGTTTATGCAATTCTGAAACAAATTGTGAAATGAGTCAGGAATAGAGGATAGCGAACCAGAAAGTGGATATTTTGGAGATTGGAAACTAATTAGCGATCCTATATCAGATACGAAATTTTCAAGATACTTTCCGCAAAGTTATGCATATAAAATATATCCCTCTATAAATACGAAAGAAATGAATTCGTCAAAGAAATATATTGAAGCGTTCATTACTCAAAAATTTGTTGAATCCCTGTGTAAGGACTAACACAAGAGTATATGTATATTTTTATTGCATTAACGTTTCTAATGGGATTGATACATTCGCTACGAATCTCTGATTATTGGAAAAAGAAAGTATTTTATACGAAAATAGTGAGTAGAAATAGGTATACGCATTTCGATTTTATGACTTCCTCCGCAGTATTTATTTGTTTGTTGGTTTTTAGGTATATTAATATCCTCAAATTTTTGATATTTAGTGAGTCACATTTGGGAAATAGGACAGAACTATTGAAACGTGTAGCTATGTTCCTCGAACTTTTACATGAAATTTGCAAGGTATTGGTGAACTTATGTAAAATATGTGCAATTGACGAATGTCTTATGTTCTAAAAGGGTCAACTTAATTTCTAGCAATTTATAAAGGCAAAGCAGGCAAGACTTGGGCTAAAAATATTTTGATTTTATCCTAGTGACCTTCAACTAAGGAGTTACACTTGTAATTTTCTACTATACATTGGAAAATACATTTAAGATGTCAGAAAGAATTGCAGTAAAACTGCCCAAGACGTTCTCGACAAGGCCATGAAGTAATTTTGGATAATTGGTACATGTCTGTAAGGTTGACAAATAAGAAAACTTATGCTATAGGTACTATCCGAACGAATACAAGAGTTCCCAATGATTTGTGCAATATACAATTGCAACCATTTTAGTCTTGTTTCATTCGAAATAAAGATTTTTTTATTACAAAATATAGGGAGAAACGGAATGTTTATGTTTTGAGTTTCAGGCTAATCGCCTCAACATTTATAGAAAGTCACTGCACATAATGGGATCATCTGTAGAACAACAACTCAAGAAATCAAGCGTAATAGAGCACTACAACAGAAACATAGGCGCCGTAGATAGCACTAATCAAAATATTGAACATATAACTGCGCTTGAAGAAGATAGAGCTGGTTCAAGAAATTAGAACTACATATCTTAAAAACGATGTTACTAAACTCCAAGGTGTAACATGTTATAAATAGTAATACAAATAAGCAGATTTCTATTTGTAATTATATCTTATTACTTTCCAATGATATCCTTGAAACGTATGTACCATTGGTGATTACAATAAAAATGTTAGTATTATGGAACATTCTGAAACGTTCCAGAATCTTCCACGAAATTCTTGCTGTATCTAATTATTAACAATTGATATCAAAAATATGCGTTACTATTTTAATGAAAAGTGAATGGCCGAGTGGAAATAAAACTTAAAATCATATTTTGTTCGTCCTTTTGAATAGGTCGAAATTGATACGACAGATATTTATTACAGAACTTAAAAATTCAGTAGAGTAGCTTATATTAATTTGTATTAGCTGTCAGCCTGTAAAAAGGTAACGTTATACAAAATAGTGTGATATTCAGAACAGAACGAAATAGATTTATTCAGTTACACATTGTGCATCTTAATAAAATAATATCTTGTAAGACCCGTACCCCTGGCGTAAGAACAATACTTTTGAGGTGGCCTATTGAAAACATAAATGCCCCGTCGGAACTAAAAATAAACATTAACCCAATACATATGATTTTGATGTCAGAAATATTACAATCCAAGGAAAAATCTAAAATTTGAACAATTTTCTGACAATTAGGTAAATATATTCTCAATTCGAGATTTATGAAGTAGATTATTAAAGTTAGCACGAGCTCATATATTAGATCAGTAATCATTAAAGGTTGGCAGCGCCATTTCTATTTAAATTACGTAAGCAATTTATATAAAATATTTTCGGCAGTAATCCACATTATGGATATTAATTAATTCTTAAATCTAAATAATATTTACAGTCGGTCTTGAGTATAGTAATGTGACGCATATAAAGTACTTTATCAGATATATTCAACGAAAATGAATAGATAATATCTTAACTGACCAAAAAATGTGCGACATTTTCCTTTTAGTGAAAGAGTAACATCCTCTATGGATTATAATTTTGTAGTTAAATAACTAAATAGATATTTATCTGTTTAATCCCTTATAAATATATTAGCAATACCTTTTTCGGCTAATCGTCATCTAAGTAGTGGCTTACTTAGTTATATTTTAAAATAACCTCGAAGTGTCACAAAAATTCCTAAAATTATCCTAAAAAGGTATCATACAATTGAATGAATCAGGAAATAAAATTTGGAGTTGTTTTTATGTAACGATGTTAAGGGTTACGAAAATAATGAAGGCGGAATGCATTGAAATCGAATGTTCGATTCGGACTAAACTCGACTTGGAAACCTTTAAAAGCCCTGGAGCTTTTGTAGTGATTTCTAATCGTATAACGATGCCTTAAAGACCGAACGATCTTTTAAGAGAAGATAACAAGGTTATATTGTATACTTCAAGGCAGAACTGAAACAAGGTTACACAACTATCTTTGAAACAGTTTTTGTAAAGTTGGTGTGTTGTATTTCTATTTATATCAAAGTAGATGTAAAGATAACATCTTAGAACATAATCTGACTTCTTTGAATAAAGTGGTCTATAATATTGGCACCGTGTCTACTATGCCCAATCAATCGAGTCTATTAGAGAATTGCAAGAATATTAAAACCATTTTACGCTATAAATGAGCTAAATAAAGAATATGTACGACCATTTTGTAAAGTTTTGATATTTCAATTAGGTTAATCTAAAATACTCAACCAATAATCAGTCTTCCTAACATTTACAGTAAATTGTTCAACAGTTTTGCCTTCTAAGCACGAACTTGATATTTCCCCTGCATTGCATCGTCGTCTACTATTATTTGTGGATCAGAGCTCTCGTTTAGTCTCGTCCGATAAAATTGACACTAAAACGAGATTGGTTTTGTCTCACTGCAGCTACTGCAAAAAAAGCTTTGTATCCCAATTTAGTGTCTAGAGTAGTGGACAAAGCTAGCGCTCGTATTTTTCCTTGTCCTTCAATAAATAATTATTGCTTTCGTAAAGTAAGCGAAATTGAATGCGCTAAAGTCAATGCCTTTTTGAAAAGTTAATCTACATGTATTATTTTAACATGAATTTAACTTATAGATGATTTGAAATTTATTTCGGAGAAATTTACATCACCAAGATTGACGGAATATTGTAATATACTGTAGATGAAAGATGTACATATAAACCATTGAATTATAAACTATATTCTGTTAAACCATAGATCAGAAATAATATTGGAAAGCAAGTTATAAAATTTTAATGTGTTTTTAATTAAAAATATTGAAACAATAATTTTAGACCACTTTATTTTATAACATGATATAATATAGAAAGCACGAAATACATTGAAATGTAATATAACCAGAAATTTAGAATTTTCGTTATAGAACGAGCCGGCAGTTTCGTTATACTTTATGAATAAAAATCACACAATTTTCTTATTTCTTCAAAATTCTAACATTTTTAATAAATCATCATTACGCTTCTCTTTGAAATGTAAAACTATGTACTCATAGTTATAAAGTCTACTTTTCCGATGCATAATCAACTTTAGATTTAAAGTGTGTAAGTCTTAATCAAAAGATAAATATTATAATATAAATTAAATAAAGAATTTTATTAAAAACTTTGTTTTTATATACATGTTCTGCAAGAGTAAAAGATAAATTTAGAATGAATCATGGTGCAGTCATTGAATGGCTAAATAAACGCAAAACAGTGAGCTTAAAATAAAAATAACCAAAAGTATCGCATAGGGCATTTATTTTTTAATACATAAAAAAGAATTATATTTAGTAGTTGGGTCCTTTAAAGGTTGAGTTACAAATTGTAACAATTACGATTTCTAACAATGTGCAAACAAAGGTTATAGTTGGGAATGTGGTAATTGTTTTATTTCTTGAGATATTTATTTGCAACGTATATCATGATTAGTACAATCGATAAGCTCTGGAGAGGTATTAATGAATTTAACTTTTTTCATTTGAAAAATTATATCTGGCATTCGAGTATTTCCGTTGTTTTGTAGAAAATTGGGGTTACTTATCGAAATCATACTGCTAATAGCATTGCCTACGTGAACACTGTGGATACGTATGTATCCGAAAATTGCTATTACGAGACCCACAGCTTGCTTTCGAAATTATGGCCTTGGGAGAGCGGTGCAAATAGCATTAGTTTCTCTTATTGATTACAATAATTTGTTTCGTGTATGCATGGCATATTCTTGTTATTTCCCTAAATTTAATTTTTGATGACATTTATATCTACAACTAATTAAGGACCGGTGACACATAAATCAAATGTTGTTTAATATACAAGATTTCGAAAAATTGAAATAGAACTTATACACAAGTAGTTGGTAAAATTATATATTCTATTGAATATTACCACTGAAAATGGCGTGTCGTTGTATCCAAGAAATAAATGAAATAGTTTTAATGGCCACAGGCTATTTTGAACTAGAAGAATAAATAACCGGAGCAGTAATAATGTTAATCAAGTTATTCGCAGAACTTCCGAATGCGTGCGAATTAATAAAAGAATTGTAAAACGTGTATTATAAACCTTGCAAAACCGATGTTGAAACCTTCATGAATTAAATCAAATTACATCAAATCCAACATCAGGCAAATTAAATAAATTCCCACTTATTTAATTTTTCTAAGAATTGTTTATATAAAGAAGTATATAACGGCAGATTAAACCTAAAATTGTTACATGAAGTCCGTTTCCACAATAAAGTAGTTGATATTAAGGGGGGTTTCTGTTACAATTTTAAAATTGTCACAGAAACCCCACAGTTTCCAGACGTTGAAATTGTCACATAAGCCTCCCAGTTTCCAGTCGAAGAAATTTGTAGGTGATAAAGTGCGGACGTTATAAATTTAATATAAAGGGTATGCGCAATAAAAATACAATACAAATGTTAAGGTTAATGTATTTTATGGCGGTGCATGTCTACAGATGACATATAAATTGAAAAGAAATCTAGCAGTACGCGTCTTACATATGTCATATAAATTTAAAACTAGATAGTTATACAAATTTAAGAATTGTATAGTAATAATCGAGAAATTTGAAGTATAATAACAATTAAGCATATCTATGGAATGATAAATCGAGTATTTGAAAAGTATAAATTTAAAATTAGATGGTTATATAAATTCAAGAATTGTGTATTAATCTAGAAATCTGACAGTGTGCGTCTCACAGGTGTCAATTAAATTTAAAATTAGATCAGATGTACCCTTAAAAAGATTATCTGCTAGAATTTTTGGCATTTAAAGTTCCTATTGAAATGGATTATGTTCGCTTTTAAGTAATGTTTTATAACTCATGTAAATAATAACCCGTGTAACTGTGAAGCTTAATATATATGTAGATAATTATTAGTTGATGTTAATGAGGTGAATTTACCGATATTTGGTAGTATAGCTGCGTCTATTTGAATAATAGTAACGTAATCGCTTTGAATTTAAAATTAAAGTTGCATATAAATTTAGAAATTGATTTTGGCACTAAAATAAATTGCAAAGTGAATATATATAATAATTTATATATTTGAAATAAATCTAAACCGCAAAATTGACCATATTTATTAATTGATAGAAGATTTACAATTTAAAGTTACGGTTAAAATGCACTATGCTCGCTTTTAATGATTGTGTTATTTTAATAACTCATGTGAATAATGATCCTTGTAACTAAGAAGCTTGATATATATGTAAACAATTATTGTTTGATGTTAATGATGTGAATTTACCGATAGCTGTTATATAGCTACCTCTATTTAAATAAAGTATACGGTTTGAATTTAAATTAGATTGGTATATAAATTTAAAAATTGATTTTGCAAGTAAAAGAATTGTAAAGTGAATATATGCATAATAATAAAATGGCACTTATGTATCGGTTGTAAATAATCAACGGGAGGTTAAATAAATAAAGAAATATGTATGTTAAACCCTCCGTGAAGGAAGTGCTTAACAATATGTGATAGTGAATATCTAAATATGAATATGTATAATATTTTAAATGGGGGTGAATAAACAGCTAAACATAAGTAATTTTTGGCCCAACAGCGACGATTCCATCGATTTGTCATTTTCACAATTCGATATTTACGCACGTTTTCTATTGTTCTACCGAATACGGCATTGTTCGTTAGTTTATAGAGCGTTTTATGGAAACCATTTGTGGCTGCAGTTCTCATCGTAGTATTCAAGTCTATGTAGGACTGCAGTCAAGTTAACTGATCGAGTTTAATCGCCCTATGAATTTTGTTTAATTCAAGACCGGCTTTAAGACACTGCTTTAGGTGCGATGAATGTATAACATAACGTTTTTTAGGGAAAAATGTTAGCATACGCCTAGTTAACATAGATTTCGTTGGCTGGAGATGCTGTGGCGAAAAGGGAAGGCAACGGTGTTCATGAAATAGTTTACGTGGATAGTTTAAGTCCACTTCAAAAACGTAGCCGCTATTTCTCTAATCGGGAATGCTAAGGACATCCAAGTTTTGAATTTCTTCGTAAGATAGCCAACTGAAATTACCAGTCAGAAGGGGGTGAGACATCGCAGTCGCTTATAGGTTATTTACGTCGAAATATGCTAGTTACTTGCTCGGTTCATTCGAATTGAAACCAGACTTCATGTATTTGTTATTTGCTTGCGCATATTTTTTGCTTACTTGTGATACTCCACCTCTTATACCCCACTCGAAGAAAAGTAACTGTTCAACATCAGTAAGCAACTCTATCTTGACTTCGGTGTGTTTTAACGCACACTTCCAAGTGTGGGAAGGTATGGTTAGGTAAAATGCTGGATCTGGCCTATAGGATTCGAACGACTTGGTACAAAACTGGTTTGAGATGGAGCTTAACATTAGAACATCCAATTTTAAATAAAAATCTGCGTAAGCGCCTAAACTTTTAACTGCATGCGCTTAATCGTCGTTCGTTATGTGAGCTCCTCTGAGCGTAATATAAAATGCTTCTTTAGCTGGAAGAGCGGTCCCTTCAAACTTTCGCCAATTATCTAGATGTTCATGCAGGAAAATACTCTTTTGCGATAAAAGACGTAATTGTTCCAAATATTTATGTTCAGTTTCAAACTGTCTCTCTAGAATTTCAAAGTCGAGCGGGGAGGATAGATATGAGGCGGATTTCTCTAAAGATGTATTTAAAAATTTGAAGGGTTCTAAGAACCTATATTTAATATTCGTCCCGTTGGCCATCGTTTTAGTGAAAGAAATGTAATTTTCTTTGTTTTTAGGTAGTAACGAAGTGGGACCGGAAATGCATTTGCCTACTTGTTTAGTTAAAAGGTGACTGTCATAACCAGATAAGTTATGAAACATTACAGGTATTATCGGTTTCAGTTTAAAATTACGATTGCCAGACTGATGGCTGGGTCCCCTGTATTCTCTAGTTAAATGAGAGTGATTCCCCACCTTTACACATGTGGATGTGAATGGCTTTTCGTAGATGTGACAAGTCGTAGCGTTATCAAATTCAAATATTTGCATTGGCGATAAAGTCTCCATGGGTACGTTTATTTTGTTGTTGAAATATTTGGCGTGATTAACCACTTCGGTATTGTTTATAGACAGATAAGTTCTCGTTAAATTTACAATGCAAGTAATATTCAACGCTGCAGACTTGATGTCCCTGAATTTTATTTAGCGTACCTTTACCCCTATTAGTATTTTTATCGATTTCTTTGGGTAAACATTCAAAATCCGCGTAAATTACAAATGTAGCGAATTGTTTATGTTGAACGTTAGTAAACTGAGAAAACTCTTTCTCCTTTGGTATAATTACTTTAGCAGTTCAATTTGACACGACACAAGCTCAAACATGATCCTCTAGAGCGCATTTTTTTTAAAATAGCGAAGACACCGTTTACAAATGAATACCTTCGATTTATGTTTAGTTAACTAATTACGAACTAACATAGATAAATCCTTTATCCACAGGTAATGGAACTTTCGCGTTGCTTTCTGTTGAGCTTCAAGTTCGCGCATTTCTTCATCCTGAAACTTACTGTCCATAGCGCAATCGGAAATTGACTCATCTTCGACGTCCGATTTACAATCGAAGTTAATATTCGTATTTGTATATTCATCTTGAATGAAAAGGAAGTTGGCGTAATTAACTTTTCTTTCGCCACTCGCTAAATACAGAGGAACAATTCTATATTCACTATATATCAAATTCAAAGCGTATATATTTAACGAAATTATTTGATTTAACTGTAGAAATTTCTTAAACTGATTGGAATTAACAGTCATTGGGAAGTTAATACACTCCAAATTTAAAACGCTCGCAAAATGAGGTTAACTACTTGTACGATTGATGTTTACAGTTGTAGATTCGTTATGCAACGCGGCCACGATTGGCCACGCGAAACAGGATGGGTCTTCTTTATGAACGCTAACACATGCTTTTTTAGCTTTTATTTGAGGAAGTAATTTAATAAAGGACCCACCCCCGCTTCGTTGCGATATTTGGCTAAATAAATTTTCACAATAATTAATGTTTACAGTTAAAGTTTCAATTTTAGTTAGAGTGTAGCCACTATCGCGTTGTTCGAATTCTAAAGGTTGGTTTTCAACACTATCGACTATATTTAACATGCATCAAGTTTTAAGTGATCTTTTATCGATTATATCGCGGATGAATAGTTAATAAGTTTTAGTGGCAAAAGTAAACTTTTCATATTTAAAATTTTCAGTTTAATTATTATCCGATTGAGGTACATTTTTCGCAAATTCACACGCAAGAACCATGTTAATTTTAAATATGCAATCGTGTTTTTTAGATATCGCGCGCATTCTTGCTTTAAATATATGGAATGCATCATTGAGAAACACATTTACCCTTTTACGTTATAAATTGACTATGATTACAGTTAAAATGTTTTCTTAAATGTACTTTGTATAATTTCCCACCTAACCCGTTCAGAACTTTTATGAGAAAATTCCACACCGTTGTTATTTTTACTACGGTTCTTATACTCAACGCCTCTCCCAACGTTCGGCTCTGCTTTCCTACATATACTATACATATGCAATCTAATTAAACGCGTAAGTGTTTGAAATAACATTTTATATTACTGAAGGTGCCTGAGTGTGTCAGTGCATTACGTATACTTCCTAGTAGTCGCGGCACGGGCAACTACGTGCTTGCTTGCAGAGTAACCCGTTCATGATATGGAGCTTTGTCTGTATAGAATAGTGTTAGGCATGCCTGGGGTAATGCTGGGATTGTGGCTGCGCTTGTAGCACGTAGGCTAAATACGTCAACACTGACCGATATAGTGTCGATTCCGTAAGTAG
>JAHWXV011002381.1:0-15482 GCA_024586415.1 Phrixothrix hirtus | reverse complement strand
ATATATATATATATATATATATATATATATATATATATATATATATATATAGGACCCGCCAAAAGTCTAAAACCGATCAATTATCTCTGCCTTATACCACTCAGTGGCTATAAAATATCCATATTTTATGATCATCAAATCAAACTTCCGTTTTCGGCTTTCTCGGAAATGGAATTTTAGATACAGGATATTTTTCGGATTACAAATAATAGGACATGTTAACATTACTGCCAACACCACATAAATAGAAATCAAGTTATTAATCACTAGTATCCTAATAAAAAGGATGCAAACAAGGCTAATTTTTATAATTTCAAGAAAGTGTTACATCTAAATGTTTTTAATAAATAATTATTTATATGTGAATTAGTTATAAATTGATTATTAAAGTAAAATATGTTGTTACGTTGCATTCGGAAATCTTCAAGAATAGAGAAAACGTTAAGGTGAGCTTCGCATGTAGAATGTAAACAAAAAATGAAGCGGTCTTGGAATACGGCTATATAGCGGAGATTGGATAGTGGGATGTGGCTTTAGTAACCGGCAGGTAAAGTTTTGGATTTAACAGTCCAAGGCAAATCTACGATTAGTTACATAATACTAAAATTGAGCGCCAGTCGTTCGTATTAGTAATCGAACAGCATACACCGAAACAACAAAGTATGCAACACGATAAATTCCATGTGGGTCCTAGAAAAGCAGAGGATACTCAGAAACCATCGAGATTCTACCTAAACGGAGAAGAGAAAGACCAATCAAGAAAAGGAATGCATTCTAAACAACATCGTTTATTCTATTCGAAATTCGAATGTAATCACAATGAATAATTATTAAACAACAAATTTATATTCCCTTTAGAACATGTCACATGTAGAAATGGTTATTAAATATGTATTCTGAGGTTAAGTATAACTAAATAATTTATATACATAAAAACCTGTCTGAGTTAATAACTTCGCGGTTTAACAATAACCTGATGGCGGCATATCAGGATTAGACTATAATTGCAATAACTTCAGTCCTAACACTATGTTATATGGGACTACCATTTACATGGATTAGCAAGAAATCCCAACGTATTCTCGAAAGCTCATTGAAACACGGAGTTTTCTCAAGAAAATACGTTGTTCAAACAACACAAAGGCTCTGAGATAAAAGGGTTAATAATAATTCTTTTGATGACTAAATACCAAAACGTTTCGCCAATATACTGCAACTATGTCGTTAGTTCAAAGTAAACAATGATGAACAAATCAGATATTCTTAATTTAAAGCTATCTGAACACTACAGAGTGGTATAATGTTTACTTCTTAATTTAAACTATAGAAACTTAAATGTGGACTGAAAATTACAAAGAGGAGACTTAAATCGTAATTATAACGTAAGTAGAAATTTCGAACTTATCTATGTAAATTTGCAGTTATTGAATGTAAATAGAATTCAACTATAAATTAAAATTAACGACAAACTATTACAGTAGACCAAACTAATTCAGATCCAAGAGTAAAATTAATAAATCCAAACATTACAATCAACAATTATATTGCAGAACAATATTATATTTCATCAGATGTTGCCAGAACAAAAAACCAATGATAAAAATCCCAAAATTAATAATTTCATAAGTCAAAGGACTTAAATACATGCCCATTAAATAAAATCCAGCCACCTTGTAAGACACGTCTGCTAAGATACTGTTTTTCGGATAAATGCACGTGTTCGTAAAACGACCTCCAAGAAATAAGAATCCAGATAATTTTATACATAAACGTTGCCAGACACTCTTGAAGAATTATTACTAAAAACCATAGCTAGCCAGAACCAATATCGACTTTACAGATTTCCAAAAAGGACTGAATGAACCAAACTACTAACTGAAATCCCTTAAATAAACCAAACAGAAGGTATTTCGTATTAAACTGTCAATGCATTATGAAAATTAATTTAAAAATAATTTCTTATTAGACGTTAACCAAGGTATCAAGCAAAAAGCTATTATTATGAAAAATGAAAACCATCAAATCATGCCATTATTGGCTTAATTTAAAAATTATTCTCTAATATATCTATAACCACAGCTGATTCATACTGTTGGGGTGTATATGAGTCACTGTCATTCGTCATTTATGCACTATCTTGTATATAAATAATTAAAATAAGTTTTACTAATGCAGCAGTAAGTTTCGTGAATTATCTAAAACCTTAAAATTCATTGAATAAGTAAGTTAATATAGCAATCTTACTTAATCCATCTTGTATAGCGTTTTTAAAGAATCATTTTATAAGATTACGTTAAATATTGCATTAATTGTAATCGTGTTGAAAGAATAAAATGCAGACATAAAAGTTGTTCATGTGTATTGATTTAAAGAATTCCAGCTTTATTTAAACGCACATACGAAAGAGTCTGTCTTGGGAATAACCAAAAAGAACAAACAATGAAATCTTGGTCAATGTAGCATTTAAAATTTTTTGTAGCAAAAGTTTGGGTCGCTATAATTGTGCAGTAGAACTAATAAACATGGGGCAGAGACTTAGAACTTCGGTTCTGTGAGAAAGGCAAAACATAGAATAGTCAATCGCAAGTATTTAATACAGGTAGTTTGGTCAGATGTAAAATTCACGGAGAACATGAAAAATTAATTGGTTATTCTTTGTCGGGAATGTCTTCTTGTTTTAACTGTCTACAAAATTGTATCCGTCAAACATTTAAAACACCCGCTGTTGGCAAAGTCGCTGAAGTTGGACTTCCAAGCATTTGGGATTGGCAATACGACAGACCTAAAGGCAATTGTATTCCCATATATGTCCTACCCGTCCTGGAACATTAACGAAAATTCGGCAAGGAGACACACTTTCACGTCTATCTGTAAACACAACCACAGCTGTAAGGTTGGGATTCTGGATAGTCGCTAGCACTTCTAAATATGCCTGGCTACCGTCGCTGAATAATTCCAGTAAAAATAAATAAATTAAACAAGGGAAATTTGAAATCTTGCGAAACAAATGAATTAAAGACTATTTCATAAGATAGCTAATTTAATTTTCTTCATGTTTTAATTTGTAATAATAATTATCACTCTGTTAAAATAATGATATAATACTGTAACGATTATAAATCTTACCTTACACTGCTTTAAAAAGTTATTACCTCACAAAGCGTCAGGGTACCCAAAATTTTATGTTTTGTTTATGTTCCATTCTAGGTAGTTGGCGCAAAAGAGCTTTGTTGATTGGATTTTAACTATTAATTATCGCTTCCAAAGTAGGAACAACCTTACTCTTGCATATTAACGGCGCGAACCTTTTTTTCGTCAATCAATGTTTCCAGGTTGCACTTTGGCCAATTTTGATTGTTTTTCAAATTGTTCATGTACTATGAATATGTTATTATGAAGTGCTAATTACATTTAATAAAATGTCTAGTACGAAGTTGTGGTTTTCATTTCAATAGTTCGCATTTTAACAAATACTCAACTTTACAGTGGGTATCCAGTAACTTTAAGGCATGACCTAGTGATATATCAAAAAGAAAAGCTACAACTCATTTGTTTCGAGCTAAATATAAAAATTATTCAAAATTACATTTTTTGTAAGTAAAATTAGTAGCATTATACCGGGTGGTCGGATTGAGCACTCGCTTCA
Source organism: Phrixothrix hirtus (assembly GCA_024586415.1). Classification (NCBI taxonomy): domain Eukaryota; kingdom Metazoa; phylum Arthropoda; class Insecta; order Coleoptera; family Phengodidae; genus Phrixothrix; species Phrixothrix hirtus. The sequence continues at coordinate 11,836 of JAHWXV011002381.1, read as the reverse complement.
TCTCTTATTTAACCAAAGTAGAGCACATTCTTAACTTTTGCTGGGATAAATACCACGTGTAGGTCAAAAACGTTTTTTTTAATAAAGCCTCAAACATACCTTTTTAATGTAGAGGTTGCACCATCTTTGGTACCCTTTCCTTTTGATAGCAAATATTGAATTTTGAGCAGTGACATACTACTAAAGGGCCTCTCCCCTATATGAATAGTAAATTGCGACTGCTTGAGATATAGCAGCAATCAAAAGTAATTATCCTTTGCCGTTTAGCGAATTTTCTCTCAGCTGCAAGTATATCGCGAATCTTCATTACCGTAGAAGTCTGTCTCCGCTCTAAAGGTAGGTCGCGAACATTTTGATATACAGGGTATTTCCCGTAAAGTATCTCCGTTCCGCACTACTAGACTATCGAATAGTGGCGCACGCAATTCCCGAGTTTGGACGTAACCCTGCAGTATTCAGCTTCGAAAGTACCGATTAATCATGCCTCGCTCTACTGTAGGTTTGCGTGCCGTGGTTGAATACTCATGAAATCGTCGCATGCTTTATTTTCAATTCAGCTTATGACAATAATTATGCTTCAGGAGTTCCATTGATGTAAAAATTCTTGCAAGTTACGTTCGACAGTAATATAAACACTCCCTGTAGTTACTTCTAAATGCTTTCACTACCACTAAAATGATGATATAACTGAGTAACGTTAATTTTTAAAGACAAAAGGAGATACTAAATCAAGCTACTATTGTGCATAATTTAACAAACATTCTCTAATATGCTTTATAACCCATTCACATATGTTCGTAGACGTTGTGGTGTGGTGTATTCAATAGTTGTGTTAATGAAGAGCCTTTCTGCTTATATCATTCTGAATCGATGTTATATAACATTAACAGCGCCTCTCAGCTACGCTTAACTAAAAAGCTTTTCAAAAAATAGCTACAGAATATTTGTTTGTAAATTTGAAATTGTTACATATAAAATTAGTTCGAGTCTATTTTGCTTTTATATTCGTCCCGAAAATCATCCAATGACATTTACTTAATAGTTAATAGACTTAGCTCCTTTAGTTCCCGATAGTAAAAGCTCGTGGTAGTTCGAGTACTGCGATTCTAAACTACAAAATTTTGAATAGTGCTTCGTATATATTTTATTACAGGGTTAATTTATTATAAAGCAACGTATATTAGAAAAATAAATAATAAAATAACGAAATAAAACTTAACTGGTAAACATCGGATACTTTATAGCGTCTACAAAAAAGATTCCTTACAAATTCTTCTCTAAAATATTTTTAATTAAAACTTTGAGTATAACCATGTATATCAAGCTCGACAGCTGTAATAGTGCACGATAGTATTGGGCGATAGTGCCTCCTCATTTATTTTAACCCGCGTGACTTCGAATTTGCTTTAAAATGTGTGCCATCCATTTAATAAGTTATTTATTTAAATATGTCTATGCCTTTTCTTAAGAAGTGGTGCTTAAAGTGGAATTAAATAAATAATTATTTCTATTGAGTTTTCTAACATACTTCGTAAACATTGGGAGATACTCCATTTAAACTAAAGAAAATATATTATTATATGGGGTAAGATTTGTTAAAGTCTAATAGGCTTACAAATATAAATTAAATTAAATACAGAGTCGCGAAGCCATAGTTAGTATTTTCTCCGTCACTACGTTCCTTGTTGGTCACGTCAGCGACGCAATTCTGATTAAGTACAAAAGATGCAAATATGTTTAACATAATCGACGCAACCGTACTGCCACTCCAATTTCTTCATATTAAAGTCATAATGTAACGGAAACTCATTGTAGAATGAGTAATGTGTAAGGCTAAATTTTTATGAGCTACAGCAAATTGCGAAGGTGGTGCAAGAGATTCTGAATAGGACGGCAAGAGAGAAAACTATAATATTGGAAGAGGTTTGCCGTATATATTAGGTGGTCCAAGAAAGTTATCGATTTATAACTCCCGAGCTATGCATTGACTTTCCTGAAATTTCAAAGGCAACTTCCTATAATATCGAAACGAAGAAGATTGTGTACAGCAAAGTGTGCAAGATAGACGTTCACAGGCGATCGTAAAACTTAGAGAATAAAAACAACCTTAATGTTTCTTCAGAGCTACAAAGCGGAAGGAAATCATTTTTTGAACAAGATTATGAAGGGAAGACAGTTCCATTTCAGAAGTGAGGTAACAAAATAGCAGCCAAAATAATGGACAGATAGCCACTTTTCTTGTATCAGAAAAAGTTATGGTTTTTGTGTTTCAGTCTGAAGAGATTTTTTGATCGAATTCGTGAAGTTTGGAAAGATTATCGCTGAGTGATATACTACGAAGGTCAATACAAAATAGGTGAAGGAGAGTGTAGTTATGATGTATCTCCTTTCTCCATGATAGCGCTCGCCCTCACACCGCAACATCGTTATAAGCTTAAATGGAAGGTGAGGTACAGCTCGAACCTAGTGCCTAATGACTTCCATCTATTAATTCAAATGATTCAGATCAACGTGATCAGTTGACTAAAAGAACAAGCGGCAACCTACTACACGGAAAGAATAGGGAAGCTTCAATACACAAGGTGATTATGTAGAAGAGCGTCCTTTTTAAAACAAACATTTTTGTTCTTCTCTCTTCTTTTACTTGTTTCACCATCGCTGCTTGAAAAACAACAGCCCTGGAATGTACGTACGTCATTGTTAAAAAACTTAATTAAAAAAATTTGACTTTAAATATAATTAGCTATATCTTTACTTATACTTACGTTGTTAACATTTTTGGTAAGGTCTTGTCGGTACTCTTACTTAGACGCACTCCATATGTGCGTGCTTCATATATGCCATACCATTCTTCTCAACATTTTGGAAAATTAAAGCTATGTGAGCATCCAATTTTATTAACTTTTCGTCAGTTTCAGAAGTAATTTAACCCTTTGGTTAGCAAATCGCCTTTTAGTTTAAAAAAAATATTTTCCTAGTTATTAATATTGACGTATGTCATTTACACATCGATTGCAGTGGTTGAAATTCAATTTCAATAGCTACAGTGATTGAAATTGCATTTCAATAGCTAGTGTGGTTGAAACTGATGGCTATTAATTGTTATAAATACACGCATTACAAAATAGTATGCCATAATGAATTTTTTTATAAAAATCAACGTAGCTTAAAACATAATTAAATTGTCAATTCGTAATTCGTATGTAGCGCTGTTTATACAATATAGCTTTATTTTCAGTTTATTTCAAAACTTCGTAGAAAAAATAGTATATGCAACGCGTGGAAGAAGGCATTTCAACTGCTCGAACATTTTTGCATTCGTTCGATGGCTTCGCCATCTCGCTCGTGGAAAAAGCTATCTAGCAGTTGAAATGCAACTTCTTCCACTTGTTACATAATATACTATTTATGGTGTGTTTAGACAAAAACTTATTTAAAATTATAGTTCTTACTATGTATTTAACTAAATTGTCAATAATAGAAGAAAACATGTTGAATATGGCCAACATTGCCTATTTTTTCTGTGGAAAGATATAAAACAGTTAGTATCGGAACAAAACATAAAGTTATTTTGCATTTCACACACTTCACAGTTGAATAGCTAATTGTTTGGTGTCTGCATCGTCCTTTTTTATCATTAATTGCCCAGCTAACTGTATTATCATGGCGAACATCAGTGACCAGTTTTGCTATTACAGCTCTCCTTTTAGCTGGTACATTAGCTGCTACAGATGTTGACGGCCTTCCAGGTTTTATCCCAGATAATATGAGTGCATGGTTCTAAATTGTTTCAAAGAAGGTTTGCATTTTCCAGTTTCCCTTCTATATGAGCCAATTTTTAGTAACACAAATCAAGAATGTAACCAAAGTATCTTAGATACTATCGCTTTGACTTTAGGGGTGATCTATATAAGTCGATTAGTACTCCTGCTAGATTAAGTCCTCCCATATGCTTATTGTACTGTTGACATTTTTTTGGACATGGCAAGTCGACTTTTTCTTTTTTCTTAGAATCTTATCATTTACATGTTCCCAGAGGCCGAATTCCAACAAATGAGCTTGCGAGAATTACGACCTTATTGTCAATCCACTTCACTATGATTAATTCTTTGCTGCCATCTAACCAATATTTATAGCTACCACGCACCCTCTTCTGCAATTATTTCTCATTAGCAACTGGACAATTTTTCAGTCTATCTTAGCGGACTGCTCCTAATAATTGTGTTTCAGTTTTGAGATAAATAATGAGATCAAAATTACAAAAGAAATTATCAAAAAAGACTCTTGCCCTGATTGACTTCGGTATTGTTTGACACAAGGCAATTGCAAAGTTGGTCGCCAAAACCAAATGTTTTTGCGTAATATTCCATTTCTAACAGCATACACTCACTAGTGTATGGTAAAAGATCGTAAATAATACCGGAAGTTCCCGCACGAATGAATATTTTATAGCCCGATTTGTGCGGCTATTTTGTATGTATTGCCTCAAATTACCTACCCGTGTTCCCCTATAGGGGAATTCGTCAATTAAATGGCAATTTTCCTGGTCTAAAATCCTGCAGCGGTCTCTAACGGTATTCAATAAGCAACGTATTTTATACAGTCTATCATCGTCTACATATTTGGCGTTATCTGCAAAATGGATAAAACGTCGCAGCTTTTGTAAACATTTCAGACTAATAAGGTTGGTAAAAGTACCATGTCTTAGTTGTCGACTCCAATAGTTACAATACGAAGGTATTTGGAACACACCCATAAGTAGAAGCATACCTACAAAACTTTCAATTTCTTTGCTGTTGGTACTTATTGTAGCCCGTTCGGCTGGGAATGTTATTTCAGCCCTTGGGAGGTTGGCAATTCCGGTAGCACATAAATTAATTAACTCAGAGGTGGCCCAATATGTAGCGTAGCCAACTTGTCAGATGCGAGGTGTGAGCGCAAATATTTTAAAGTTGGAAATTAAGTAAAAGTTTAATAAGCTGTACAACTAAGAAATTAACTACCTTAACAGTTGATGATTTCTAAATTGTTTAAGGAAAAAGCTTTTTCGTAATAGGTAAATAAAAGAACGCAATTAAATAAATCGTTTAATCAAACTTAATAAAAATATCACAGTTAAATGGGTCGTAAGCCATTTTAAAATATTATCAGTTAAAGGTAATTGAAATTTCACGTAATAGAAGTTAAAATATTTGAATTTTAATTAACGAAATTTGAAATGTTACCGGATATACAATGGAAAGCTTAATTCAGTTGTAACAGTGGAGTCTGCGTTTAGTTCAACGCCAAGAACGAAATCTTCTGAAGTGGCCGGCAAATTTAGATTCACAAGCTAGAAAATCAAATTTAAAATTAATGAAATAACTCACTGGCAAAAGGGCATCTACTAAAAGCGGACTCTTTACAGCAAATTATATTTAATGTGATCTGAGCACAGACTTAATAACAAATTAAACTGCATAAGATCGTGAAGTGAACTTAGTAAAGATGATAAATTTAAGGTAATTCAAATAAATACGAACAGTAGCAGAGAGGTTTGATTAGATAATCCTTTTTTTTTGATTCTTTAATATATTGAAGTTAAGCTGAAAGAATTTCTTTATGGAAACAGTAAAACCAATTTAGAAAATAACCCAATTTTGATAATAATTTTAATCTAAGGCCCTACTTAAAATTCGGTAGCGAACACATGAGTTGTTGCGATATGATAAGGCTTAATTTAACATCGATCATAGGATTTATGGTTAAATCTTAAGCGAAGAGAACGTATCATAGAAATCTCGTTGCATAGATTGGACAACGCCAAGGACAGATGTAATTTATAAAACTCGACGACCTTCAAATAAATAAGAAACGTGCAATACGCTATCTCAATACGTTTTTGCAGCTTGCTGCATAGTAAATTAATTTAAATTTTAACTCGCCAATTCATATGCAAATTAACAAATACACACAAGCATCTCAATGCGACCGTTACACTATCTTTTTCCCCAACCCCTTAGGATCGCTGATTCTTCAGAAAATATAAAAAAAAGTAATTTTGCCCATAATTATCTAAAAGGAATTTTGTTTTAAGAATCAGCCTGACTCAAAACGCGCCAGCATTCGGCATTAAAGATAAAGGAAATACATAAGATAAGAGAATTAGAATGCAATGCTAAATATTCGCAGAGTTCAAGAAAGACTCCCCTTCACGGCGCTTACACCTGGAACCGATCTACTATCTTTTACACTACAGGGACGCACTCAATTGAAGTTTAGCAAATCCATTTACGTATTCCGGTAATTTGTAGTTCCATTGTTGAAGTTTAAATACTAAATTTTATACTGTAATCAAAAAAAGTTGTCTATTTTAAATTGGCTTAAAATTCAATGCTATAAATGAACTTTTTAAAAAGGAAACGTTTTCATTTAATATTTTATGTATCGTTCGCAGTTGCTAAAAATTGTTAGAATATTTTAAATTAAGGGAAAATATTACAAGGAATGTGTTACACGTTACATTATATACATGGCAGTCGATTGTACAGAATACAAATTTGTCGCATCCCGAATAAGAGGAACAAAATCTTTCGGAAACGTTCTATAAAAAAAATCTGGTGTGAGACAACATGACTTTCTCATACGTACATAGGTATACAAATATACAAATGTTCACAAATAATTAAAAAATTATTTACGTTTACATTTTGAGAACAATAATTATAACCGTCACCCATCCAAGTTACTGGGCGCCCAAAACCCTGCTTAACTACAGAGATTTTCCCTAATAACTCGTTTTAACACATGTTTTCAGGAAAACCTCTAAGTTCATGTAAAATTAAATGAAGGACACATGAACCGTAGCAAGTTTCAAAAAAAAAATGTTAGAAACGTTTTCGAGAAAATCGCAAAAAACTTAAAAGTCTCATGAACAAAGTGGTACTTCCGATCATTCACTTTTAACTAAATTCATGCCGTTTCATGTACAGAAGATATAAAACATAGATATAGTTTTTGATATTCATATAATGATTACTTTTTGAGAAATGTCGTTCACAACTAATACTCCAAGCACTTCCGGTTATTCGATTTTCAAAAATTTATTAGAGAAACCCCTTGCTTAATATAAAACTAAATTAGGTAGCTAAGAAATATACTAAGTTTAAAAAACATCGTTAAAGTCGATTTCAAGAAAAATGTGAAAATGAAAAATTTGGAAATTATCTAATAATGACAGAAATAAAGCGGTACTTTCTGTTATTCGATTTTAACCACATTTTTGATTTTGCAGAAAAAGACGTTTGTGACACCAAATATAAATTTTCATTTAGTCAGGGCTTTTAGTTTCATAGTTATTGTATTCAGAGTTAACAGTGAAAGCACTTCCAGTTACTCCCGCCCAGATTGTCTGAAAGTGCCTTAAATGCTTAAGAAAAACAATAAAGTTTAAAAAAATCGTTATAGCCGATTTCGAGAAAATGTCGAAAAATGAAAAATTCAAAGTATATCTAAAAGTAACAGGAATAAGATAGTACTTCCGGTTATTGATTTTAACGAAATTCTTGATTTAGCATATTAAAGTAGTTGTGACCTTAAATAAAAATTTGCATTTAGGTAGGGTTTTTGGTTTCATAGTTATTTTAATCAGACTTAACCGCGAAAGTACTTCCGGTTACTCGACTTAACGGAAAATTTCTAAGAAGTATAGTAAATTTTTAAAAAAAATAGTTAGAGCCGATTTCGAAAAAATCTCAAAAAAACAAATAATCACAAGAGTAAAGTGGCACTTCCGGTTTTCCAATTTTAGTGAAATTGTTGCGGTCGCGTGCGACGCTTTATGAACGATCCAAACAATAAGCTTATATCCCTTTTGAGATGCGTGTTACATTGTCACACTCTGTCTAAATAAATAGCATAGCTAATATGATAAACTAATTCGACATACTGTTATACCAACAGAGTTACTAACATTTAGAAACTGAAATTTAAAATTGTTAGTCACAACAATTATGTTTGTAAGTGTGGGTAACATAAATAAACTAAAAGAGGAAAGCGGCTCATTCAAATGTACGGGAATTAATGTTAACAAACTATTGCATAAGTGTCGTTGCCCAGTGAGCTCATGTTTTAAAGATGCTGTCTATGTGATACAAAATTCCACATAACTGATCTTGTGAACTCTTGTTCGCCAATTAAATAGAATAAAAATTACATTTTTAGAGATTAACTTAGAATTATTGACGGTGAAAAGACTATAGTTTAAAATATATAATAGTAGATTAAGTAAGAGTTCTACGATGCAATTAAAGTTCTTAACCGTTTTTACAAAATAGTTGCGAGTAAAACATTTGATAGTGAATATAATCTTCCTATACTTGTGTATACAATTCTAATGAAAACATATCCAAATTTACAATAAGTCTAGGTGAATTCAAAGTCAAAAGTTTATAGTTATAAATCAAAAGACGTAGACTGTACCCACAGAGGATTCATAACCGCATCACGGTCGCCAGTAAATAACAAAACTATCATTTACTTATTTCCTAGGTTCAGTGGCGTTTAAAAAGAATTAATACATTATAATTTCGTATAAGAATTGTTTTAGACCATTTTTTTGAAACAATTATCTTTGCGTAAAATACAGTTAGATTTAAATATATTTTTAGCACCTAGATAAACAAAAGACGTTGGAGTACTACTGAGGCATATCGCATGGGGTTAAATGGTCAAGACCACATAGGGCTAGTATGTCGCGGGAACCGATGGCATCTCTACGCTCAAGAATATCGTCAAGGTCCAGTATGGTAGACAACAATGTTAGAACGTATTCCCTGGCTGCTTGCTTAAAATATATAAAACTTTGGCTATTAGAATACCTTTAAAACGAATTTAAAGTTCTTACTCTTTAAATAAAGAAGGAAAAGCAAAAATCAAGTGAAAATGTACTCCTAATTCAGAACCCCGATGCGCTTTAGACCATACCGAACTCGGGAATGCTCATCATACGACGCAACATATGCGAGTCCCATAACAAGTTTTTCGGCGTGCACCCGTCCAATCTAAATTGAAATTCATAAGGATAATTATCTTGCCCTACGTTTAAATTAAATATTCGCGTTTAATATAGAATGAAAATTCTAAATTTTAGAATTGTTACGACTATTTTTTAAATAAAATTAAAATCCATTTGAAAATTTAATATAATCCTAGGGTTGTATTTAATATCTTCGTAAGCTACTATGACGAAAATTTTAATATACAAAAAAGAAGTGTGAAGTGTTTCATCAGAACGCGACAAGCTGTCGCTAACTTCAAGTGATATGAATTACATAGTACCAAGATATCTTTTGTTGCAGGACCTCTCTGTAAGTCAGTTATCCCAAATTTTACGTTAGCAGCTAAAAATGTCGTAAAATCGAGTTTCCCGCTTGTTTTATAGAAACCCGTGTTTCCATTAGTTTTTCGTAACGACGCGACGCGACGTAGTGTAATTGTTAACAATCTTGCCTAAAATTTGAGAGGCCTTGGGTTTGGGCTCCGTAGTAGCCTGCTCTGCTTAAAGTTCTAAGTGGCTTTGCGGACTTGTAATTCCACGCTTGCTTTTACTCGTCAATCTATATACTAAATTACTGATATGTTGAAACAACCTAAGCCTCTTTTATAGACATGTAAACGCTAACAATTATAACCAACACTAGTTTCAGTGTACTGCAGTTGAAGAAACGTGCGAAAATATAAATAACATTCAAATTTACTCAGCATTATTTCGCAAACTATTAGTTTTATTAATTTAGAAATCAGGTTTACTTCATATAGATTTTATAATTGCACATGCTGAATTTTTAACTTCACCATAAAAGTAAAGTCTGGTGTAGATATGTAAATTAAGATTAGTCTGTCTTCGTGCTCCAAATTCTTTTGCAATATTTCGAACAATTTGTTATTTAATTAATTAATTTTATTGCTTTTCTGCTTGAATAATTTGATAACTAAATTCATAAGTTTTAGCCACAATTTTTACATTTACCTTATCTTATTTGTTTCCCTAATTAAAATAAGTATTGCATATGGTGCTTAGGATAGGTTCTAGATATGTTGCGTATAAATTATTTATGTACGGTTATTAGTTTAACACTCTAAGTAGGTTATTCATTTACATTCTTCAGGTAATTTTTACGAATATTTGCATTTTATTTTAGGGGATGAAAATAAATTTACTTGCTTTTTTTGCTGAAAATTACTATGTTTCGGTGATACTTTGAAAATATACTCTATTTCTCTCTAAGAAATCCTTGGTTTATAACTTCCTTCCGTTTTTTACGATTTCCTATATTCAATATCCCGGCTTGAGGCTCTTTGCGCCTTGTATATAGGCAGATCCAATCCCTTCAGGCATGATATGAGATTTGAAATAAGCAGTTGAAAGTTTACAGGTACGTTAAATGCAACCATAAAATGTTCCTCAGCATTTTTTCCTTAATTTACTTATACATTACATCGTTATGCTACCTCCTGATAATTTGTCGGTAGGATAAGTGTTTTAACAAAATTAGATATCCACGAAATATCAGAGATAGAGACGATAAAATTAAATTTAGTCGCTCGTTCCGTTGCAAAAATTTTTCGGCTGAAGGTAGCCTACATTCAAAAATGTTTAAGCTAACATATTTAATCAATATAAAACAGTTTTAATGACTGAGATTCCTTCGATTTTTAAAGTACAGCTGTATATTTTTATTTTTCAACTTCTTATAGTAACGGAACTGTATCCCATCATAAATTTAAACAGCCACAAGAACCTTTTTTCAAGTTTTATTTCAGTGTTTTATTATAACCGGTATAAAGGAAGACAACAAAAGCTCTATCAAATAATATACCTTCCAGTTGCTTTTATAATCATATAATTCTTCCAGTTATTGTTCTTTTTTTATGTAATGCTTAGTACGTAAGTCCACAATGTAAAATCTGCGGTCTATTATATTATACTCCGTATTAAGGTCAAACAAGTCCTTGGGGTTCTTCCACGTAAAAGGGTCATCCCCTTTGTAAGTCGATTTAACTTCGTGTCATAGCCTTCACGATGCAAACAAAGATTTAGGGTTTGCTGTAAATGGCAATGAATAAGCAAGGAAGGTAAAACTATAAAATATGATTATGTTATAACATAATTCTAAAGTTATTTGGCATTTAGTGAAAATGAGTAATGGCTGAAGCGCTCATACGTTTACGTTATCGCGAGGACAGGGAGAAATAGTGACATGAAGTTAAATTATCTTCTATATACTCTGTCAGTGTCTAAGACTTGGAGAAACGAAAAGCATTGTCTATATCATTTTTGCACGTATACTTCATCTAGTGTATTACATTTAGAATAGGAGTCCCTTATAAGTTTTTATCATAAATTCTTAATTCAGTTCGAATTGAAACACTTCTTATTTTTCTCTGCAATAAACATATGTTCATATTTCATAATTTTGAAAACTATTAAACGTTACAATTTCAATCCATCATAGTACTTGTAACTCATGAATTAAGAATAATAACAAATAAGTAACAAGTGTTGCAAAGTTTAACTTAAAACCTACAAGCGGCAAAAGTAATTTACTCAAAGAAGATATAACAATTAATATTTGAAGTGAAATCGAAATATATTTAATTTGTTTGTATAGGATACGAACGATAAAGAAATTTGTTTAAAATACATCTGTGGTCGAAAAAATCGAATTTGTGAAAAATCTGGATATAATCTTTCAAGGTAGGGGAAGGTCTCATAAATTGTACCACTTTCAACATTTTTCTAATTTTATTGAAATCTAATATACATTATTTAAAACTAATACTAGCAATATGTAGC
>JAHWXV011002233.1:0-13762 GCA_024586415.1 Phrixothrix hirtus | reverse complement strand
TCCGGTAGCGTCAGTGGGAGAATGGGGGGGGGGGTTAACGTTGTATTGTTAGAAATTGTACTAGAGTTTCAGAACGGCTTTTATAAATCAAAGTTTGGGCAAAACTCATAGTAATTTTGGGCGCCACCTTATCTTTTGGGACGTTTTGATAGATCTTAGATCTCCGGAGACTTCTGACAAGTCCGATGAACTCCAATTGTGAATGAAATGGTTATAATCGGGAGACTTACTATGTACTTCGTTTCTTACGCGCCATTGAAGGAGTTGTTCCACAAGTATTATCTCAAACCTTTTAATTTGTGCGCGTACCTAATTGTTTAAACCTTTTTACATTACTGTAAGAAATTTTAATGTTAGACTATGTTTCTAGAATTATTAGCTATTTGAAATAAGAACGATACTAGATCTGTTTGGATTCACAAGTATAATTACAGAGGTAAATGTTACATGCGCACTAATGTGCATAAATAATTTCATAGTAACAACAGAGATACTTATTCTAGATCACGCAATAAAAAAATAAGAATATTAGTAGGGGTCCCCAATAAAAACTAAGTACTTAAATATCGTAATGTTAACTAATTCATCGATAAGTTATTAAAAATAAACTATTGGCCCCTTGACTTAATTTCGAGGTGGTTCTAAGGATACTCCTTTATTTACGTTAAGTTTAAATAACCAAAGTTCCATAAATTGCGATTAAATCGTCCAAATATCACTTGAGGTAAGCAACTTCCCCAATGAATTATGATTTATTGATAATACTTAGTAGCGGTAAATGTTGATGGCCAGGTTTCCAGAAATTGATCGTATCGAAAATACAGGTCCAGACGTTCAATGACTCCTTTCGAGCGAATTGGACGGTATAACGAAATTCTTGACCCTTATTAATAGATTGGCAGAAATGCCTATGATCCTAAACTTTTTTCGGTTTCCGATCTACAATGAACACAAAAACGGGTAACTAATTCGGACATATTATTCTGGAACTGCCATGACACTTTACGCTAAGCGTACATGTACTTTCGAAGATCGGTACTCTAATGAATGCTCGAAGCAAGCTCTCTTTAGCCTTCCAATTCTCGGGGAACGGGGGGGAGGATGTTCTTGGTTGTCAGATATTTTTAGAAACTAACCTGCGTTTGTCAATCGTTGTAGTTAAGTAATGTTTACGTTTGAAAACCAGGGGTTTTCAAAAGTTACCTTTAAAAATAGAATTTATAATAATAGAGAAATTGTTATTTGTTAATGTTGGTTTGACAAAGTATGGGTATTTTACACGTATAATCACATTAATATTTTCCTGTATACAGGGTGTTCCCAAATTGTAAATAAATGTCTTCATAGTTTTAGACGCGCTTACAATATCATTAAACAAATATTCGTTCACCAGCAAGCGTTATATATTAATACTCTGGTTATAATTCCAAAAACGTAAGTAATGGTAAAGCTACATAAATTTAATATTATTATGGCAAGTGTATCACGGTAAAACAAATGCTAATAAAGCATTAACATAATGTGACCTTCATTGACCTAGCTCTTTTGCTATCAATTCAAATCTAAGCAATTGAACCTGCACATCTTTAATAAATAGTAAATTTTGTAGCACTTGTCCGATTATTTCGTTTCCGTGGGTCAAGTTGGTGTTAAAATTCTAATGCAGAAATCGTTTGGTTAACAAGAACAAGCATGATCACTCACGTTAGTAATACAAATTGATGGGTCCTCGGAACCCGTCTATCACGGTTAATTGCAAAATTATGTTTTATACTGAGATCTCTTTCAAAATAACAAGAAAACAAGTTACTTCATAGATTTATACTTCGTTAATTTATCAAGAGGGACTAATTAATGCACAAAAAGTAAAGAAATTACTGTAAATAGAAATACAGCGCCAATTCGAGCTGTTCGCAAACAGCTAGAAAAGCATTACCTATTGGAATATTAGCTACCGAGCATCAAATTGCGAGGATATTCATTGTCTATTTTAAAATGTAATACATGCTCATTACGTCTTCTACGAAAATCTAACAGAATTAATCTAAATGAACTAGCAATCTTCTGAGAACTAAATGTAGTGCTAAATTAATAAGAAATATACAGTTCGAAATTTATCCAAGAACTGAAATGAATAAATAAAAATTGATGTCTCTTTTTAAAGACAACAAAATAGGAACAATATTGTATAAAATTGAAATATTCCCTTAGTAAAACCAAAACCTGCTACAATCAAAAGCAATTTAGATTATAAGGTCTTCCTATGTTAAAATATACGGTAAATTATGACTGTACAAAACGTTTATTTAATCGTAACGTTTTCGTAATAATTACTATAAATTACAGTAATCTATTTCAAGCACAAACATTTTGTATATTTTTGCAACGTAACGTACCTTCTGATTTTATTTCAATCACAGTAATAGCATAGATCAATTATATTTAATATCGGTGGTTTTGCTTTCCCCAGCGATAAACTCCACACAGTGCATTCACATGTAGTTCCAAACTACGTAAAAGATCTTTAGTATAAGTTCTAAATTAAGGAGGAATAAGTTCGGTAGATTGGTTTTGGTTTATTACTGTTGTATATAATAAAAGCGTTAATACCTTCTGCATTTATCAACGAATAAAAATTAATAAATGACTAGCGTCACACAATTATAACCCGCTCACAATTTATCGACTATTTTGTCCCCCCCTTGTATCATATTACCTATAGCAATAAATTTTGGTTTGTACAATTTGCTGCTGTTCGCATCAATAACACCATCGTGATGTAAATCTGATATAGTTACTTTACAGGAAATATATGAAACAGTAGTGCAGACAAACATGCTCGGCTGTATGTTGCAGAATGCTGGCAGCATTTCTTGTGGAAGCTTCTTCTTATTTTGTTATGGCCTCCAACATGGAACAATTGTTCAGGTTATTTCAATTATTTGATTTTCTATAGTAAATCGTGGGTTTATAGTCATGCTGAATGTTTTGAACTTAAAAAAACTGACTACCAAGGGTGATATTTTTTTCAGTTCCTTTTATTTCATGCGCTAAATGTAAAACGACATTACCTGAAATTTTTCTAATGATAAGATCGTTCAAGTCTTTCCCCTACATAAAGATCTCTAGATAGGAAAAGTACTATATTTATACCGTAGTTCTTGGACTTTGAGGGATTGTATTGCTTAAACTCACCATTTTCCCAAAAGCCTTCCAAATTTTCATCAATTCTTGTATAATTTGATATAGTGCACCTTTTTTGCAATTACCTACAAAACAGTTGAAGAACTGTTTGATTGTAGTTAACTTATTAAGACCAAAATTTATTTCCAAAACTCTCAATCTAGTCCATAAACATTAGATTTGTTGTTTAAATATTCACGGCTTGTTTCGCCCTACTATGGGCATTTTCAGATGAAATTATAAAAATTATTAAGCAAATCGATTGCAATGATCGTGTAAATTGATCATTACAATTGACTTGTCTATCATATTTATAATTTCATTTCAAAATATCCATAGTAGGGCGAAACATGTGAATTTTAAAAACAATAAATCTAATGTTTATGGACTAGATTGAGTGTTTTGGAAATAACTTTTGCCTTTATAATTCTCAAGTCCATTGTGAGATATGGATCCCAATCTTATTATATTAATGTTTTACGCTCCTCATGTAAATTTTTGTCGTCAAAACATTGGCACCATAAAAGGAGCCTAAATCTTCATTGAGGCATTATCAGACAAGATAGTTCTATTCCCATCTTGCCTGTTTTCCATAATTCCGCTGTATTGAGCCTATCAGATTTTACTTGCCCTCCTAATGCCCCAATCTTCATAACATCTTCGGAGATGTATGCGAAACAATCTTGTAAAGATTCAATGCATTTGTTAGTATTCACACAATGTCATTCAACATGTACTCTGTGAAAAAAGTTCCATATCACTAGCACTCTTTTTAAATTTTTGGTAGCCCGTGCAGGACCGGAAAAATATGTTATAATGTTTTCTCTTACTACTCTAAAGGTTTTCGTAGTTTACAACAATTTATATTATTGTGTTTTACTGTAAAATACATACATGATGTAATTTATTCATTCCCATTTTTATAAATTGATATAACTTCTTCAATTTCACTGTCTTGTACTCATAATTAGATGTTATGTAAGTCATCTTCTTCGCCAACGAATAACGTTGTTTGGTAATTGTCAGCTTCATTCATCAACTTCATGAGCTTTTTGTGTTCTTTTCAAAACAGCATACATTGAATACCACATCGTCAAACCTTGATGAATATGCTATTTGTGAGTAAGACGTATTACAAAGAATAATATTTATTTTAATACTTAATTACTAAATTTTAATACCCAATCCAACTATTATTTTATGCAAGTTTTAGCTAACATGTATATAATAAGTCCGGTACATAAAATATTTTGTAATATTATCATCAAGATAGTGTAATGTGCACCGTCCCATCCATTTCACAAACAGAAATCCCGTATTTAATATAAATAAACTATGGAAATGCACTGCCAATATTGGTAACGCCTAAACGGTTCATCTAGTAAAGTGCTGAAGAACAGATTCTTATCGTGCTCACGCATAAAGTTTGACAAAGGCTTTGTTGTCGCTTTCATCTCAGAGACCATTAGCGGAATATTACATTAATTTTGGGTAAGTTTTAATCAAACTGTTATTTAGTTTTGTTACATTTTTCATTTTTAAATAATAATTCCTTCAATGAAATAAAATTGTTTTAATGATTTGATTTTATAAATATTTTAACTTAATTGGCCGTAACAAAATGTAATTTATTCTAATCTTGTAAAAATTTTCCTTTCGATGACATCATGCATTACTTGCATATTCTTCAACAATTTTAATCCCTTCTACGTCCCTTTAAAGTTTTAGGTCAGTCAGTTAACCCGAGGCTCCATTTCTAGGTGACTGTGCAGTATCTAAATATCTAATTTATGAAATACTTAATATTCTTGAGTTGGATATGATATGGTTCCTGTTGAAGTAAGAACTCATTGCGTCAGTTGCGCTAAAAGTAGACTCGAAACAAATGCATAAGGCAAATGATGTTCAATTATTAAGTGAATTCGTCGAAGTTGTCATCCTAAAATAAATTTAGTCTGCAATTTTGGAACCCGACTATTTCTCGCTCGGGTACCTGAGGTATCTGTAGCATTCCTCTAATACCATAAGATCTTATGACCACTGCAAATATTCAGGCACATTTTCATGAAAAACAGTTCAGCTTTGTACTTTTATTTGGCATATTTAAAAAACAAACCATATTGTTACTAGCTATTAAATGTGAAGTTAATTAAATGAATGCGAACAAAAATTGTGTTGCGCAGTTATAATAAACTACCCATTTCTGATATCATTTTCAATGAAAGTTTTTGTTATAAGAAAAGGATGAATATGCGATCACAAGCTTGAAAATTTTAATTTTGATCGTCTTCTTGTGCTTATATTACGACTACCCTTAGTTGAACCAGTTGTTCATGTCTGGCGAAATATTGGAGGGTCGGTTAAGATCTGCTAGTGTTATTGGTCACTGTTTATTTGGTAATTTGGGTACAGTGATCATTTCTATTTTTGTCGTTTTCAATTTTAAGGAGTCCATCTCTATTCCGTAATTTTTGGAAAAAGTTTATTAAATTTAATTCTTCTATTAGTCTTTAAACAAATCTAATTTCTAGCTCATATTTAAATTATTTCTGTTAGACATTGATAGAGGTCAGTATAAATCTAATTTTTAGTTCTAAATAAATAAATTTATTTGTTCATTTTTATTTTTGATAACATGTACTTGAATTGGGCGGGGTTATTCTTTTTCCGCCTGGCGATCCTATACCACGCCAAAAAGACGTCAAATTTAAAGTTTATCAATTTTACCTCACTAAAACATTGAGTGCTTTATTAATTAAAGAGTAATTAATTTGATGCAAGAAGATTGCTTGAATTTTAATTCTATTGTGCATCATCTCCGGCGAAGGAAACAAAGAGAATCTAAGATAAATGTTACTTAGTCATAAGCATTTACCGATAGCTAAAATTTGAATCGGCTAATTTATAATGCACGTTTTCAAAGATCGCGACGTGAAAGAATCTTTTAGGTTCACTATCTGCTAAAACATAGTGAACAGATAACCATTATGGATAAAGATAAATGTTTTTAGACACAATTTTATTCAATTTCGTGCAATATTAAAGTTAAACGATCTCGCAGTCATTTACCATCTATTTAATTAAATAATTAAGCGGGTAACTGTAATAGATGTTGCAACCTCTTCGACTGAAAGATGCTATTTAGCCCTTGGAAGGTTAAAAATTCCCGTAGTTCATAGAATTTGTCAATCAGTGTGTGGGCCAAGATCTAGCTAGCCAACTTCTCAGATGTGTGCTAATTATTTAATAGATGAAAACTAAATAATGACCAGATAAGTAATACATCTAATAAATTAACTTTTCCTAGCAGTTGTTAATTTCTAAATGTATAAAAAGATTTTATATTACTAGATAAATAAAAGAACTAGATTAAATAAATAATTTAATCAAATTTAATATGAGTGTCACAGATTTAATAATTTTTAAAGTCATTTTAAATATCAAAATTTTAGATAATTGAATTTAATTATTACCCAGATATGAAAGAGAAGTTGGCTTTAAGTTGGTTCAGATGGAGTCTGCGATTAGTTTAATGCCAGGAATACGGACATTACTAATCTACCGAATCTAGATTGGCGAGATGAAAATCAAAATACATTAGTGAAATATTTTACTGGTAGAGATTCTTCTTACAAAAAGTGAATTCTTTGCGGTCAATTATATTTGGTGTGACCTAAGCAAAGATTGTAGTACAATCTAAATTACTTAAGTCGTGAAGCGAACAAAAGTAAGCTTAAAAAGTTTTAAATAATTCAGCAATAACAAAAAAAAGTGGCAGAGCGGTTTGATTAGATAATTTTCAGTTAATAATTTTAAGTTGGTTCGAAAAATAAGTTTTTAAGAAAAAGTTAAAAACCAATTTGAAAAATATATCCCAATTTTGCCAATGATTAAAAATGTTCAAGTCCTACTTATAATTTAGGTAGGGGATACACGAGTTGCTGCAGTTTAGAGACAATTCACGATAACATCAACTACAGGATTTGTGGTTAAATCTAGTATCGCAGGAATCTAATCAACAAGAGATCTTACTTGCAGAAATTCGGTTTAAGCCAAGAAAACAGATATAAATTTCAACACTCGACGACCATCAATAATATTTAGTAACATGCAATGCTAACTCAATATTTTGCAGAATGCTGCTTAGTAAATAAATTTTAATTTAACTCACTAATCATTAAAAGTAATTAGAACACAGTCAACAGCAACCCAATACAGCCATTTACACTACCAGCCTCCAACCTTTTTGGACCGCTGAATCTTAAAACAATTATGAATGAAAATTAAAATTTTGCTCATAATTTCCGAAAAAGGATTTTAACAAAAGAATCAGCCTGACTCGAAACACCCAGCATCCGGCATTAAAGATGAAGGAAATACATAATAATTAGATAATTTAAGGAGTACTGTCAGACGCTCGCTTGTTGAGAGTACAAAGCAGGCTAGCGTATAAACACTCCGCGAACCCCTTGCTCATTTGCAAAACACAGGGACGGGCTCCAATTGAACTTCAATAATTCCATTTGTGTAGCTAGGTAATTTTGTGGTTCTATTGTTTGAATTTAGCTACTTCAGATGATACGGAAATCAAATAAAATTGTTTATTTTAAATTGGCTTAGAATAACTATATTGTAAATTATTTTATATATATATATATTCATTCAATATATTATTTATTGATTTAAAAGTGATGAAACAACTTTTAGTTAATCATGAATTATAGAAATTTTTATAAAGGAACGTGTATATACGTTGCAATGCAAATAATTTAATTTAAAACGGTTCCTTTTGATGGAGTGTTACCATTTTTTATGTTGGTGAATAGTAAATTAATTATTGTTTAATATTAGTTTCTTGCAAACCGTTTATCAACTTAACTTGAAGGACTACTTACAGAGACAAGGTCAAGTTCTTACGACGATAGGTATCACAGGTTGTGTAGTTAAGCTTTTTAGATGGCAAGATCGACCTAATTTTCTTAATTATATTTTGACATTATAAGTCATACCATTATACAGCATTTTTATGTCGTAACATTAATATAGTCTAGGTTATTCTAAAATTAGGTACCGGTTGTAAAATATTTGTACCATTCACAACTTTTAATCTGTTTAATAACTATATTTTTACTTTCGCTTACCCTATAATAAATATAGGTAAAAGGAAAACTGTTGTTTTTTACCAAAATTTTTAATATTGGAATTTTGGTGGAAATACAGGTTTTCCAGTCCCCCGAGTAAAAGGATCATGTTTTTGCAAATTAGTCTGTGTGTGTATCTGTGTGTGTGCGCGTGCGTGCGTGCGCGTGCGCGTATATGCGTGCTTGCGCGTGCTTGCGCGTGCGTGAGCGTCAGTGCGTATGCGTGTACGTGAGTGCGCATACGTACGCTTGCTATCTAAGGCCGGAGATACTGTATCTTAAACGACCACTTAAAAAGTGAAGCCATCAACAAAACAATTACTAAAGTGAAGTTATATTTGCCGCGTGATCCGTGAAACTTGAGGTAATGGAAATACTATCAAACAATCCGTTACGGCGTATTATAAGGTAACAGGCACTTTAATAGACACTAACGTACGTGACTACTGCGGGGTAGCTAGGCTCATTACACGGTAGAATGAAATTTTTATTAGGTTGAATTATGCGTAAAACAATTAAATACGAACGATTAGTAATTTAACTACATTTAGAAATACGGAATTATTAACTAGTCATTTTTATTAGGGAAATCCATTAAATTAAATAAATATACAGTTGCATCTCGTGGTTGTAATATTTTATTAAAAATACAAGGTTTAATAAATACTCTTAAAAAGGGTCGCCTATCATAATTTACTACAGAATCATCTAATTTAAAAATTAATGGTTGTACATTTAAGGTTACCATATCCAAATTTGTAAAAGAAAAATGTATCGTTATAACTAACCAACCGTAACCCAAAGATGTTCTGAACTCTCGTTACATTGTAGTTATGAATTAAATTATTATTTACAGATAAATATATTTTTCTTTCGATTACGGAGTGCTTAATGTTCTGCATATTTGTGTATACTCTCTACTTCTCATGCTGAGTACAATACGAAAGCTACAAATATTTAAATAGCACATATTTAGAATGTAGCAGACCGCGACATAAGGTTAAACGTAAAACCAAATTATGTTATAGATGTAGTTAATTTTAAAACTTTTATCTCCTAAATATGTCAGGAAGGTACCATACAATAATATAAATAAGCCTTGGCTAAACTATTTAAAATCTTCAAAAATTTAACTGAGGTTGATACAAGTGAAGTGTGTCAAGCCACGTGGCGTGTCTTACCAGTTCATTCCCTCTCCTTTCCGTTCACTCCTACATCTCCGGTTCTGAACTTTCGTGCAATGGATTGTATCTATGCATTCTAATGATTTAAAATTAGACACGAATGTAGTCATTAAAAAACTTTGATAATTTAATAGTAGTATTAACGTATGTTTATCTTTTACAGGTAAGTGAACATGAGGACCAGAAATACGTGTTAATCTAAACATAAAAGGTAAGTTTATATAACAAAAAATTTATTCTCCGCCATTTACGTAAAAACTTTATCCATCGTTTCAACTACATTTTATCACACACTATTTTATTGGCCGATATATATAAAAAATAGCACCAATTAATGTGTCTGTACCCTAGCTAATGCATATATACTGAAATATAACTTCTTTCAGCTCTACTTTGTTAAGGTTTGTACCTTAAATGTATCCTACTTAATGGTGAATCCCTTTCAACCCAATGTTTAAAGAACTTTAGAGTATTTCTCCATTACCCTTAAAACTAACCTCACATATGCAACTCCAGATCAGACCAGAAAGAGTTTATAGGAGTTTGGAATGTGATATCTCAAAAGCTAGCGCTAAAACCCTAGCGTTAGCACCATCTAGCTATAATAAACGCAAATACAGCTTGAATACTTCGTATATAACTAATTTTTATGCAGCTACTCTCTGCCATGATTATCTTCTTATGTTTTTGTTTTACAAACAGCAAATACAGTATTAAGGTAAAATAAGAAGAGAACAATATTAAACATAGTAGGTAAAAGTAACTAAGATTAAATTGATAACTGAAATTGCTTTTTAAATACTAACTCCAAAAGTTAGAATAGCTCATTATTTATAGCTTTTTTTGGCCCGTTGGCGGCGTTAGATTGCCACGTGTGTTCTTACAGCAACCTCTTGATTACCCGTGCTGGAAGAGAAAATTAAGGTTGACGCGGATTAGATCAGTAACAATTAAGCGGAGAGAGTCGTAGGCGGTCTTTCTATGCTGGTTTCGGCTCTTGCCTACAACTCGCAGAAGGTACCTATAGGAAGGAAAAGAAAACATCTACCTATAAGGGCGCCAGTCGTATGTACCTTTATATCTCGTACGTGATCCTTACACGACAAGACGTACAACGACTTCAGAACGTTGGTTCTGATCTAACTTAAAGAAAAGCTAGGTTTTTGCAACCAGAAATGAAATGCAACTGAAGTACAATAATACGTACATTTATTATCGCGAACGAATTTGGCAATAGATACCACACATCAATCAAAATATTGAGATAACAAAGATTACTAAGAACTAGGTTATAAATTTTTATCCCTTTCGGAACGCCAAAACGACAAACTGGGTTACTGACTTTTGCCTTAACGGGATCTAGGCCACCCGAAATTTTGATATAAGTGATAAGAAACTTATGCTAGAATTAACAATCCCCGAAAATAAGGTATCCTGGAATAATCGAAAACAAAACACAATCTACTTCTCATCATTAACGCTCATCAAAGCAAGAATTAATTTTACAAAACTAAAATGGTGATCAAAATTACAATTAATAATCTAATAGCGTTAGGTAGACGACATCTGACATCAAAAACGTTATAGAAGGACATTTAGTTGATATTTGCTGACCATATTCCAACATTATAACTTGACAGATGCTATAAGTGGCAAATTTCAACAATCATATATTGTAGCTAAACATAAGAAAGTGCAATACCTAAAAAAATAATTACAATGATTCACGAAATGGCTTAAATGAATTATGTACCTTTATCTCGTATTACAACACTAAAACATTAATTTTTAAGAAAAACACAGTAAGTAAACTAACATCATGTAAAAAATTCCGTTTGCAAAGGAAATTATTAACGTCACATCATGTATATAAGTATAATTTACTGAAAATCTAGATAACCTTACGATAAATTATATTTCTTAAATTTTGCATACCAAAACTTAAACAACTAATTTATTTTAATTCAAAAATACTACTCCAAACATTTATTACTTTAGAAAGGTAGCGGAAAACATTTTTTAAAAGTGTAAATTTAAAATGAAATTCTAAAATTACAAATACTTTTTATGAGTTAATGAATTTTCATTCCCGAAAGTACGTTATTTTCAAAAAGCAAGGCACATCAATTGGTAACATGCTTTTCCGTCAATGTAAAAACAAGTTCAAGGTCTATCTTTTATTAACAGGTGCAGCTAACAAAGATAGGACTAACCTCGATTCCATGCAAGAAAGCGACGTGATCAACTTCAATTCTTGCAGGCTTCCAGATGTGATTTTATATGATAACGGCCAACCATTTGCTACCCCCTGACAAAATTATCCATTTATAATATCACTAATTCGTCTTGTTAATTAACTTCTCTAATACGAGAACTGCAGATGATGATAAATAATTTTCCTTCCAATGATTACAAGTTTGGAACAATCATGTTGATTACATTCAACCGGTGCTAGTTGCTATAATTAATGATGGAAATTAATTATAATATAAACAAATTTAAATGATTTTACCCGTAACAATAACGATTAATGCGGCACAATAAAAATCAAAAAAGAAGATGACTAACAATCAATGTAACACATCATTGTTAAATTTGATAATGCGGAGCTTTAGCCGACATATACAAGCAAAGGCCTTCTAAAGACTCGCGTTAACAGTTCATTTCACTTGCCGTAGCGCCTTATCTAAATATATTTGAAGGAACACAGGGGCGCACTCAGTTGAAATGTTACCTTGCTATTTTATTTTATAACTAAATTTTATGGATTTCACAACGAAATACCCAACAATTTACATGCGTAAATTAAACAATTTAAATTAATACCTTGAAATTCGATAAATTACCAATAGGTAAAAAGAGAACGTTACAAAATTCAGTGCCGCGCAGTCCACGTGTATAATGTGTGCGTCACACACAGGAGCCAGATTCGAAGGAGCGCAACGCGTCGACGCGCTGAAAACTTTATGGGGTCGTAATATGGAAAACTATGGTTGCAAAATTCTAATACATAAGTAGCAGAGTAATATTTATATGTGTATATAAAAATATAAACATTTTTCAGGTTAAAAATTCCTGAAATTATCTTAGAAAATTACAAGTTTGGTTTATGCTAGTCTTTAGTGCTATAAAAATATTTCCTTTCAATACCTGAGTATCTTAATTCAATCAAATTCGTTTTATTTATTTATGTCTTCAACAATTACACACAAGACCAAACAAGAACAAAATCAATGCCCAATTCAATATACAGTAAAGATCAAGACATTCAAGTCCGAAGTCGAAAGCCAGATAAATGGAAATCCGCAGAACTGTATCAAAGATTAGAAACTAAAACTACAATTGACAATGCTCATCAAAAACATATTGAAATTGAAAAACAACGGTGGTACAGTGTAACTAAAATAATAATTAATGTTTTTCAATTTTTATCTATGCAACATTTAACTTTTTATAGCTAAGATCATAACCCAAGAAACATTTTTGGTTTTATACAAGCTATTAAAGTATAAAGTATAAAGCCAATTATAAATTTCTATAATAAATATAGCAAGCTGCGAATGCAGCTACTAAACTGTTCTAAAACAACTATAAAACCTAAAAGGGCCACCCTTAGAATTGTTTTTACAGCCTTTTTTGAAGCTATTTTATAAATCTAAAATGTTATAAGAAAGATATTTGTAGCTGTTTTAAACATAGTAATAAAATCTTTTTTAAAACCTTTTTAAAATCATACGCCTATTTAGGCAGTCAATTAGCTGAAAAAATGTTATTAGAGCATTTTTGTATCAGAAAGGCATTAAAATAGTTCTTATTAGAACTTATTCGTTTTATCATTGAAAATATGAAACATTTTGTAGTGGTTAGTATTATTGGTTGTTTATATTAGTCGTATATATTTGCTATATCAATTATGCCAAAACATTACAATTCCCTCATTCGAAAATTATAAACCAAAGTAAGTTTACTGATGAAAGTGGATTAGATAGGCCCAAAAAAAGCGTGCCCCGTGAAAAATGTATAATTTATGATTTTGAGAATAAATAACCTTGAAATATTTTTTCTTCTTTTAGTCAATTTTTGCACCAAAATAACTAAGCAAGCTTTTGTAAATATTAAACGGACTCAAAAAACGAAATATTTTTATAAAATCTAATTAAACTCTAAAAAAATCTGGAATAGTTATTTTTATCTATAATATGGCTTCCTTTCATTTATAAGATAAACATGGCGAAAAGAAAATAAAACTGTTTG
>JAHWXV011002207.1:0-12516 GCA_024586415.1 Phrixothrix hirtus | reverse complement strand
ATTGTTTCTTAAATTACATAAAGCAACGAAAGTTTTGTATAATCTTTATAGAGTTGTAACAGTACGTAAACGAGGGCTGCTGAGAACTAAAAGTCAAGGACTTGGTAAGAAGGTAACCCTGAGTAATTATTTTTGTTAAAGGGTCTCATATTTAGTCGGGCAAACTAAAGTACGTTGGTGCTTTGAGAAAAATTACTTATCCTTCAGGTTGCGTGCAGTCCGCTGAGCCCGTTACTAATTACCAGTTAATATAGGTATCGTAGCTGTAACGAGAGGGACGGAATCATAGCAATATATATAGTGTAATAAAACGTCTTATGAAACGAGTTTTTTATACTATTTTATCTATTTCCTAAAAATTTAGGAAAAATCGCACGTTTTTGACGTATAATTGATTTAGGGATTTTAGCGATAGTTGGTTACATTGACGTTTTGAAATTGGAATATGAAAGTTTTGTCAATTTTCGATTCGATTTTGACGTTTAATGAGATTGATTACTAATGTTACTAACCTTTTAAAATATTATATTCCGTGTTAAAAAGAAGGTCATTATAAACTCAAATGGGTTTCGAATGAGGTCATTTCGATACGCAAATAGAAAAAGGTATTTTAAAGTTTGATATAAATAAAAACGCTATGGTTATATTAGAAATGCAATCATCGCAATAAGTTAAAGCGCGAGTTACGAGAAAAGACTGCAAATAACAAGTAAAGACTATAATATAGTGTGAATAATTACATGTGTAAAACTTAAAAAGTAGCTGGAATAGTAGTTTACACTAGGCTAAAAAAGGTAAAGGAAAAGTGAGAAATTTTATGTAAGTTTAAACGGTTAAATTTATCTAAAAGTAAACGAAAAAAAGTAGAATATTATTCTTATTATGAACTGCGCAATTACTGCATTTATTTACATTAATGAATGATAATGTTTAATAATATACTAAAGTGAAATATAATATTATAACTCTATTGTAATATGCAGAAAACTTTGCATTTAAAACCATAAATCTTACGTTTGGAACATACGTAATTAAAAACCATAAATTACAAAATTTTTCTATTCATATCTAAGCAACTTTTTCTGACTCGTCACAATTTAAACAACATCAATTTTGTAAATATTTAGGAACATATGTAATTAAAAACCATAAATTACAATTAGGAACATACGTAATTAAAAACCATAAATTACAAAATTTTTCTATTAATATCTAAGCAACTTTTTCTGACTCGTCACAATTTAAACAACATCAATTTTGTAAATATTTAGGAACAATATCAGATTTTACACTCGTAAAAGTAGTGTTTGAGTAGAGCAGGCAAAACAAAACCGCACAGTACAAAGATTAATAAGTATTTCTAATATCGACTCCAACTATTTGTCAAACCATTTTTAAACATTGTCTGCTGAAGAGTGCATAAAATAGTTGAAACTGCAATGTAATTTAGAGGCATTAAAATCTTGTTTACTCCCCTTCATAGCATCAGCATTGATATCAAAGATCTTCTGTCCGCCTTGACGTCCTCATGCGAGAGACCCTCTAAGGATTTTGTTGTTGGGAAATTAATATGTCTGGTACAGAAAATTTTTGGCTTGAAGTATTCTACTATTCTGCGGTGGTCGACCTCCAAGGCGTAAGATTCTTTGACTTGAAAATATTCAATTGTTTTTTCGCTTTCCGCCTCTTTAACTTTTTTCTTGGATATTTCGGCCGGGTCCAAGTCCAAATCATTCAATTTCCATTAAGTTGCCATGTTATATTGCTCGTGATGAACGTTTTCTAATTTTAACTTAAAGTTAATATTTCTTCTGCTGATTGGCTGATTCCCTTTTACTCTCTATTACCCTATATGAAATATAGGTAAAAGAGAAAGTATTGTTTTCGACAAAAATTTTCGATGTTGAAATTTTAGTAGAAATACGCGTTTTCGGATCACCTGAGTACGAAACTCATGTTTTTCGAAATTGGTCTATGTGTATGTGTCTGGGAACACGATAACTCAAAAACCAAAGGTTCTACATAAACAAAATTTTATATTTAAGTTTCACTAAAATTGGATAACCGGAAGTGCCACTTTACTCTAGTCATTTTCTCGTTTTTTGAGATTATTTCGAACTCTAACGATTTTTTTAAAATTTACTATATTACTTAGAAATTTAATGCCATTTCATATAATCTAGGCGATTTTTCATAATCTTTTTCATATGTCGAGTAACCGAAAGTACTTTCGCCGTTAAGTCTGAATAAAATATCTATAAAACTAAAAATCCTATCTAAATGAAAATTTAAATTTAAGGTTATAATCACCTTACTGTGCTAAATCAAGAATTTTATTAAAATCGAATAGTCGGAAGTACTGGCTTATTTCTGTCATTTTTAGATATTTTCAGAATTTTTCGTTTTTCGAGATTTTCTCGAAATCGGCTCTAACGATCTTTTTAAAATGTATTGTATTTCTTAAACACTTAAGACGATAGTTACTTAGAAAATGTTCTGTAAATCGAGTAACCGGAAGTACTTTCATTGTTAACTCTGAATACAATAACTATGAAACTAAAGGCCCTAACTAATTGAAAATTTATATTTGGGGTTATAATCGCCTTTTTCTGCAAAATCAAAGGTTTAGTTAAAATCGTATAACCAAAAGTACCACATTATTTCTGTCATTTTTAGATATTTTGTGAATTCTTCATTTTCACGGTTTTCTTGAAATCGGCTGACGATTTTTTCTTAGTTTTCTTAGTTACTTAATTTAGTTTTATATTAAGCAAGGAGTTTCTTTAATCAATTTTTGAATATCGAGTAACCGGAAGTACTTAGAGTATTAGTTGTGAACAACGTATCTCAAAACGTAATCATTATATGAAAATCAAAAACTATATTTGTTTTATATCTTCTGTACATGATACAGCAAGAATTTAGTTAAAATCGAATGACCGGAAGTGCTGCTTTATTCTTGCGATTTTCTCGAAAATGATTTTAACAATTTTTTTGAAACTTGCTATGGTTCTTATAGCCTTGACATCCTTTTACATTAACTTAGAGGTTTTCCTGAAAAAATGCGTTGAAGCAAGTTACCAGAGGAAATCTTTGGAGTTAAGCAGGGTTTACGTGTCTAGTAACTTGAATGGGTTACCGTTATAATTATCGTTCTCAAAATAAACGTAACTAATATTTTAATTATTTGTGAACATTTGCTTATTTGTATATCTATGTACGTAAGAGGAAGTCGTGTGTTGTCTCACCCCAGATTTTTAGATTCAGAATCGATTGTTGACGGCGGTAAGGGTAACTGTGATAATGAGTCGTCGATCGCGCCGCAGCAGCTGGTGGTAGAGTTGTTAATTCTTCGAAAGGTGGAAAACAATTGAACACATTGCTTCCGTTGACATTATTATTACCGCATTTTAAACCCATCTTCTTTTTTCAATTCCAAACGAATAAAAAAATTTTCGTTAGCAAAATCTATATGTTTACCACGCTGATCTGCTAAATTTATTGTGGTTACTTACAAGGCTGGTATTTACTTCCAAAAAGGTAGGGTCGCCGAAATGTCTAGTTCAGTGTTAACTCTTTCACCGTTTCTGTACAAGTCTGATATTATATTGCAATTCAAATGAATACTTTTAGAATTTATATAGCCAAATCAGAAGAATATTCCAGATTTGCATCGAGCACTTTAGCATTAAAACCCAACGTACGGCCAATGCTTCCAGAGTGTGTGAAATCAATCGCGCATTTACTTCTTATTCCATATTTCAGAGTACTATTGTTGGCTACCATTTGAAAAATATTTTTAAGTTTTGCAACGATGGAGTCACTACTGAGCTCTTAGTTACATCTAGAGAGTCAAACATGCGTTTGATAAATGATCTTTGCAAGCAATCGTTCATTTCATCAACTGCATATGCACCGCGCAAAATTGAAATTTTTCAAGTTTCTTTGGTTTAGTCACCGTAGTGACTATCAAGGCTAAAAACATATTTGTATCTCGAATCTGATTCGATTGGTGGATAAAAATCATAACTGGCAGTGTTCTTTGATCCCTCTAAACTTAATTTATTCGACATACCTAAGATAAGATTCCATCTTTCTATACAAAAACATGACACAGAAGTGCCCGCAGATGAACACATTGAACTTTTCCTTCCTTTTATAATTGTAATAAATGCCACAGTCGTCAAAATATTGAATAACTCTCTTAAGTGGTCTTATATTTCCAAAACTACCGAAATAAAAAACTTCTCGACCTGCTTTATTATAGCAGATCTAATGAGTGCCTTCATTCTCTGTTGTACCCAAGCTTATATTTGCCTCATTCACTTTTGCTTTTTAGGTGAACGATCTCGCATAAAAGACTTCGATATGTTGGCACATCTTTTGCATATTTCGGCAGTTCAACATCGGTTAGAGGCTTTTGGGGCAAATTTACAATTTTTTTGAGTACGTATAAGCTCATATAAGTACTTCAAATAAAGACCATGCCCTTTCTTCCTTCTAGCAATTGCTTCCGTTCTATTATGTCTGTTGATTTCCGCTTGAAGTTTTTTTTGCAGCACCTGAATCATTCACCGCCTTCGCGATTCTAGCTACGTAGCCTCTTAATGTATCCAACGCTGAGAGATCAGCAAACAATGGAATTAGCGGAATAATGCCTTTTGTTTTAGGTAAAGGTATTATACTAGGCACTCTAACTTTTTTCTTTCACCCGCAGCATGAATGATTAAAACGAGCCGCCGACAATCATCGATTTATTATATTCGAAACAATTCCATCGCCAAACACATCTTTACTTCTTATAACGCCGGTTCTCTTAAAGGCTTAAATCGGTTTTTAACAATTATTTTTAGTACAGAGCTTCCTGAGAGATCTATTGCAGTTTATTTTCCTCATAGAATTGCGTTTTCATTACTTGACGTATACGAAATCCTTTGAATTACTGTCATATGTGTACTGCGCTCCATCGCATCTCTTTTGATGCCACATTACATGCTTGTTGATTAATTTTAGGTTTCTACAACTGCTTAACATTGCAAATCCTACCTCTTAAAGCCGAGATGGCACCCAAATACACGTCATTGAGGTATACTATACGCGACCAATCGCTGATTCACGGAAGGAGCCTAATCGATAGTATCTTAAAAGCTCGCTAAACATTACTGTTCAGGCTTGGGTTGGGATGGGCACTCACCTAATACTCTATGTAGCATCTGCAAATAATATTCTTTCATTTATAATAATTTATACAATTTAGAATATCGTTATGGTTACAATTCGTCAATAATGAAGTGCAATTAATAACATTTAATTACAACAATAGACAAAAAAATAAGTTAAAA
This sequence comes from Phrixothrix hirtus, assembly GCA_024586415.1. Classification (NCBI taxonomy): domain Eukaryota; kingdom Metazoa; phylum Arthropoda; class Insecta; order Coleoptera; family Phengodidae; genus Phrixothrix; species Phrixothrix hirtus. The sequence goes on along the minus strand of JAHWXV011002207.1, from coordinate 7,174 downwards.
ATGTATAGCTAATTACCTTGGCATTAAAATCTATTACATCAAAATATTTAGAAAATAAATTAATGGGAAGAGTCCTAACCTTAAAGTTTTGCAAATGTGAATAAAATAATTTTCTACGAAGCGATTGTTATTAAACAAATGTATTGAATCTACGTTACAATATATTACAGATTCAACTTTATACAAATGCATAACGTTTGAGCAAAATTAACGCAAACAAAATTGAACACCTAAGATACTTACTTTCCTAAAATTGCATTTCAAATAATTATCAATAAATCTGTTAGTTTGATTAATGAATTATTCTACCAGAATGTAATAGAAAATGTTTATCAAACTTGATATACAGTTATCTAAATTAGAAATGGTTCGGTACTATTTAAAGTTCTCATTATCCATGACGGGCATTTAATTTCTCCATTATGTAAGGCTCGTGAAACATTGTCGCTTGTGATCCCTCATTAATTCACATAAAATAGAAGCTTAACATAAAGTCGTGGAATTTTAAATTCAACTGAAATAAAATAATTGAAATATAAACATGTGATAGATTTCATTTAACTAAAGATTTCCAAAATATAGTACATATCTGTAAATCTAATAAAGGTGTACATTTGAACACAAAACAAGCAGAAAATCAAAGCACAGTATCTAAATCAAGACATCTGGCGTTAACGAAAGTTTGTCCCAACAGGAAATATAATACGCAAACTCCAAATTTTCCAATATCGTCTATTTTTTACCCGATGAAGTAATAAATCGCTCTTGAAGTATTGTGCAATACTAGATTATAAGAGCTAGTATTGTAAATAGACTTTAATCAATCCTTGTAATCCGGTATTATACAATACCTCAAAAATAATTTATTACTTCTCCTTTAAATCAAATAGACAATAGTGTATAATCAAACCAGTTCATATAATTCTACAAATAATAATTCAAACATTTATATAAAAATACATTAAAACAATCAAAGATGTACATGATTGGAATAAAATTAAATGAAAATATCTAATAACTGTGATTATAATATTTCAAATAGAAAATTCATGACATGAAAATTAAAATGGAAGAAGGCGATTAATCAAATTTCTGATTACGTTTTAAAACGTGACAATTAACCTAAGATAGGGTTAGGTTTATACAAAAAACTGTAATGTTGAAGATACCCACAAGATTTTAGAATTCATGGCTCATTTTCAAGTACATAATTCAAACTAGCAGCATCACTTGTCCCGGAATTTTCCATTGCGTGACTCAAACAAGCGTCACTTTTAATTATGTATCAATACATTAGTGTCCAGAATGCTTTTGTCTTGTTAAAAATAATTTGTAATTGAATCTGTTCAAATATTTATTTCCCTAATTCAGTTTATGTATAATTATAATATAGACACGCTTGCATCTGAAAATAAAAAGTTAATGCTAAGAAAATTCAACAAATTGAAATAAAAGACTTCGTTAACAGAGAATCACAAAAATTGTGGCCTAACGAACACTAAATTTATACATTAGAGTACAGAATTTTGTAGATGAAATTTGCATAAATGTAAAATGTAATTTATTATAAATTGACATGAATATAATATACAAATAAAAATACTGAAACTGGTGGAAGTGCAATAAAATTAGTCCAAATGGTGATAGAATAAATTCTAAGTAACTAAAACAAGAAGCTAAATTAAGAATCTCCTGATAAATTGTAATTTTATTTCGTAACATAAAAATTCGTCAAGTTATATAAGAAGACTAAATAAATTAATTAAAATAAAATAAACATCACAAAATTTTCGCAAATTATTATGCAAGAGAAACCTTTATAAATACCCAAATCTAATTATGGCGTTTAACGCTGCTAAAATAAAAAATAATTATTAATTAGTTAAGAACAAACCAAAAAATCTAAAATGGTGTCAAATATTTAAATTAACTTAATAAAATCAACAAGAAATACCTGAATCATCTAACTATCTCGTTATCGAGCACAATAAAGAGGTTAAGTCAATTTGACAATTCAAGTGATAATATGAAAAAACATCAAACATGGCAAAGTAATTAAAAATAAAGTCTTTTTCATTAAATAGAATTCTTCGAATTGGAGTTATCATAATTGCATTTTATATAAGTTGTTTTCCTAAGTTTTCTTTTGAAAATATCCGACTCTCTCGAAATATCTTTAATATCTTTCCGAAAACTATTATGACCCGTTTCAAACCAATGTTCAGAAATTTTAGATTTTTCGAATTACCTGTTTTTAATGTATCTCTTATGTCCATTAACTCTTTAAGAGATATGCATTTAATGCTTGCTAATCGCAGTCATTTGCTTATTCAAAAATTTGAAGAAGACATGACCAAAGCAGCAAATATCTAAATTTTAATTAATTGATTGATTATTACAATTACATTTAATGCATCCTAGGAATTTTTGCATACCATACTGAACCGCACCTTTATATGGATACGCTGAACACACGAGCTACAAAAAACTCTTAATTAAAATGCAGTAGTTATACTAAAGATGATTAATAGCTACAAAGAAGTAAACGTTTTTGAACCAAAACATTATATCGTATTGAATGGTATTTTTTCTGTTTTACTAGCAAGCAACATTTTCACTACTAGCAATAAATCAGAATTTTTTTAATTGCGTTCTATTAAACATTTTAAATAGTTTCTCTAATTATATGCGCACCCATTCAAAAGCTTGACCTGGAAGGTCGCCCAAATCTAGCTCTTCGAATTTACGTTTGAGTCAGCGGCTAGGTCACTAACGGCGACAGAAGCGCCGGTAAAATGGCCATCCCCATAATAGAAACAGTTGGCGACCTTAAGCGCGGTATTGTATAGTAATTTTTAGATTTTCAAAAGCCGTAATAATATATAGCGTTTACGATTTATATGCACTGCACGGGTGTGGTACATATTAGCTGCTTTCTATTTATAAAAATAGTATAAAAATTAGGAAAACTGCAAAATATCGTACTTTTGTTATAAAAGGAAAATGGCTGATGTGCACTGCACTGGTATAATGTAGCAAACCGGAAACGCTAATTGATACGTGGCTAAATAATTAAACCAACGAATAAAGAACACTAAGAAAGCACCCTAAACACGTAAAGTTATATATAAATTGACTAACTATGATGGCGGCGTTAGCATCTTGTGCTTATATATTAAAAATATCAAATTTTACAAATTTAATATTTTGAAATATGCAGTAATATACACCATTATTTTTACACAGTAAGCAAATAAATCATACATACACACATACACAGGAACCACCATCATCAATACGTAAAGTTGTTCCAAATTGACTAACCAAGATGTGCTTATGCATTAAAAACGTTAAATTTTGCAAATTTAACATTATGAAATACCTATGCAGCAATATACATTATTATGTATACACACTAAGCAAATAAATTACACCACACACAGTTAACAAAAACTTGCACGACTTGACACTTTAATTGTACACTAACAATGATGACGTCTACCACAGGTAGTACTTCAAAACTGTACAAACACGCATACCGTAAGTTTAATAGATGGAGGCCATTCATTAGTATCCTTTATTCGTAGAATTAAAAGAATAACTTTAACAGATGTGCGTTCCAATTACTGCGTAGACTGAGTAGCTTCTCAGAGGGTAGCGGTGAACGCAACGATTAGTTTTCACTAGTTTAAGTGCTCGATCAGTGACTAAAAAATCTGTTATAGCGGCCCCTAAGGTGTTTAGTAAGACAATCTTAAACTGACATTTTAATAATAACAGTTTGTAAGATTAGTGAAAAATATTTCTTTCTAATTAGAAGAGGAAAAATTATCCAACAGCTAACAACAAAATCCTAGCACTTCATTAGATTTCATGGTAATTTACTCTTGCATAGGTCTGCAAAAATCAAACAAGAGTTTACGGTGATACTTAGTGCAGCAATAACAATGTGCAGTAATTTTGCTTTTTAGGTATATTACGAAATATCTACAAAAAGTCGACGTTGAATAAACTAAAATTTGAAAACGGCATTACCAACATGTTCTAAATGCTCTCAATTAAATTAATTTTATTTACAACTAGCGATCTCTCGTGACTTCGTTTCCGTGTGACAAGCGTCACGTGACAGCAACGCACACTCCGTACCGCGATTGCTTTTATCCGACCGATAGCCAAGTACAGTTTATTTTATCTCGACTTCGTTTTTTTCAGTCATTGAGATATCGTGATGAAACAAAAAACTTTGTTGATACTAGCAATATAATCCATAATCTGTGCAAGTTTCATTAGTATTGTTGCAGTATTTTTTGGATTTAAACGGAACAAACAGACACGCAGACAAAAACGTTTAAATCTGTCTTGTGGGTGTCGTGAATATATCGTAGACTTCATTTGACATAAGAAATACTAAGTGACGTCATACTTAATGGTCGCGTTTTTGTATTTTTCATCAGTTGAACAGTTGTAATACACAAGCTTCTGCATTTTTATATTTTTCAGAAGACGGTTACAATTTTTCAATATAACTGGAAGAAAAATTTAAAAATATGGCAAGTAAAATAAACGTCACAGCGTATCTCGTAACTGGTACGAACTCTAATACCTAATTAAAAAGTAAATATTTAGAAATCACACACCCACACTTCAATTTTATTTCTATAGGTAGATTAGGCATTTATTAAATTAAAAATAAATTATGTTAACTTGGTTTTCTTAAATAATTAATTTTTCAACATTTTATTATTTTAAATTCTTTTAAAAATATGTACACATCCTACATATAAGTATAGGTACACAGATATTGGAATACGCGTTTTAATATTAGTTCGTCTGACTCAATGGGATATACGTTATCGTAATTTTGTTTGATAATAGTTTACAGTGGTTAATTTATATCCGGTATAAAGCAAAAAAGGGAAATAAAATGCAATCTAACCTAACTGCAAATTTATCTGCTGCAAATTAAAACTATGCTATCAATCTTATTCTCCTATTTATTTGTATCTAGGATAGATACATGTTTGTATAATTTATTTTAAAGTTTTGCTAATTGTATACCGTTATAACGGATCCTTAGATTTTAACACAAGTGACATGACCCTTCTTTTCGTTTCCTTTATTCTTGGGTGATAAATTTACTTGTCACGTCTGTTTACAATATTCATCTTGGCTGTTGTTATAAACACGGAACATTTATACTTGTATATTCATTAACATATAAATATTTTTGTAATTGAATAAGCTTAAATTAAAATATTATTTCTTCACAGGTACCCACACCGTCATTTGTTCCAATAGAGCTTCGTCCGTTTTCTCAGTTGGCACACGGTTTAAGATCAGGTCCCATAACAATACTTGATCCAAAAACATTTTCAATACAAGATCTTCATTATGATGGCAAAGGTCCAGATGCTCATTTCTGGGTAGGACTGGGTTCACAACCATCCGAAACTGGTACTTTGGTTCCTGATGAGAAAGGTTCGATAGAAACGCTTTCAGCGTACAATGGTCAAAGTATAGTACTAAGACTTCCCGATGCTCTTACTTTCGACCAAATTGATTATTTAGGCGTTTGGTGTATACAATTTTCACAAAATTTTGGGCATACTATAATACCGAGAAAGGTAAATTATTAGATAGTGATTTGCATTATTGTAACTACTATACCTTTTTATGTTCTTTAGGAAGCAGGCGTTCAGTTGGAACCACTGAAACAGGCTTCGCATGGAGTGAGATCTGGACCCATTGTTCTTGTCGATAAAAAAACTATTTTTGTACCAAATTTGCATTATAATGGCAAAGAACCTAATACGCGTTTTTGGGTTGGAAATGGCAGTGAACCATCAAGAAATGGAATTTTGGTTCCTGATGAAAATGGTTCTACGGAAAAACTGTCTGCTTATACAGGCCAAAATATTTATCTCCACCTTCCAGATACTGCAAACACTGATAATATAGATTATTTTGGTTTTTGGTGTGAAAAATGTAAAAAAAGTTTTGGCTATGTAACAATACCAAAAGATGTAATTGTTCCCGAAAATGACAATGATCCACTTCATACAGTATGATCTAAATACTTCAACCTTTTTTTCTATTAATTACTAATACTTTTTACAGTATGATAATAAAGAAATAATCCGTATTCAAAAATGCTGTCCAATTAATCAAGTGCTTCTCGAATCTGGTTGTCAAGAAAAGAAAGAAGGTTTTGACCCTATTCTGAATGTGTACGAGCATAATTCTACACACATCAATAATCAACCTCTTGCAGCTCAAAGCATTCGACTTACACCTTTTGTTAATCCCATCTCCTGCGAGTACCGACAGTAAGTTGTCCAGATATTATTTGTTAAATTAGTATATAAATTTCTAACGAGATAACAGTTTTTAATGTATTAAATCAAATTTTAATATTAGAAATTGTACATATTTCTTTTGATTTTAGTATTAACTAAATTCTCTAACATTAGTATCTCACACATTTGATGCAAATAATTATAAAGCACATAATCCATGACCGATCCAGATGGAGGTGATGCTCCCCATCTAGGTTCATTTAGAATGCATATATAAACCAAATATAAACCAATTGTTAAAAAACGTTCTGGATATATGAATTCATAAACTAAATTATGTGCCTATGCATATCTAGATCAAAGAAACATTAACGCTAAAATACAAACAAGCATTTTAAGCAAGACTAAAGTTGTCATTCTGTTTGCTGTTTGTTTCTAAACTGTTATTATGCTTTAAGGTACATATTTATTTTGTTCTTAACAAGCAAAGTAGAAGTTAACTGGCTCAAAATACTTGTGTCCTGTCAAACAATGAAATCTCATCCTTAACAAAAATATGTATTCATTAACAACGGGATTATATTGTTCTTTCGTGCTAATTTATTAATTATTTAAAGCAAATTATCCAGACACCACTGTCACTACAAAATTAAAGATTCATAAATGAAAAATGGCATGCAAATACTCCTATGATTACTGTACAGAATAACAATAAATTGTAACAAAAAAAATCTGGTGTGAAACAACACACGACTTTCTCTTACGCACATAGGTATACTAATAGCGTCCACAAATGATTAGATTATTGTCTACGTTTATTTTGGAAACAATAATTGTAACGGTCACCCATCCAAGTTACTGGACAGGCGAAAGGCTGC
>JAHWXV011001889.1:0-17058 GCA_024586415.1 Phrixothrix hirtus | reverse complement strand
TTTCCTGAAATTTTTTGTATTTATTTATTTTACTTTTCAGAAAATTGGTTTAAACGTTCCTTTATTGATTTATTTAACCATTACCTATGTATTCAATAATGTAATACATGATAGACTAATTTGAAGTTATTTAAATTTTTATATATAAGTAAGTACCTAAACAAATTGTTTTTGGAACTATTGCTACATTTAAAATGTTAATATTAGCAGTAGGAATAACACGACAAAGCATTCATTGAGTTATTGCTTACCAACGCTCAGAAATTGTATTACTCTGGGCGGGGTTTATTTGCAACTTTACATTTTACACGATATCGACATCTACTCGGTTTAGTTTGCCATAATTAGGTACGACAGAACCTTAAGGCACTAAATTTATCTGATCAAATTCATATTTCTCAAATTGGGGATTATAAAGACACAAAACCAAAAATTTCCCAATAATTTTATTTAGTAGTGTTTTGGTTTATTCGAAATATTAAACCATCAGCGCAACTATAAGATATAAAAAGTTAATGAGAGATCTAACTGAGGTATAATATGTCTAAAAATGAAACTAAATATAATAAAACTTACTTGTATCCTTAATTAGTATATAATTATAGTTTGTATATGTATTTAGAAATTGTCATGGTTAAAACTAGAGTGAAAGTTTACAAGTAAAGTTATAAAGTCAATAATATAAAATGTCAGGAAAAAATTATCAAAAACTATTTGAACATATCTGGAAATAGCATTAAAACATGGATAATTTAAAAACTTCAAAGCGAAAGTAAGACTAATAAACAATTATTATAACAAAAATATGAAACTATAAAAAAACCCAATAGTAGTAAATCAATAAAAAGTATAAAATACTGACAACAATCTGATCAAATTAGTTACAAAGTAGTGTATCATAACTAAACTTTTCAATTAATAAAATTTAGGATCTGCTTATAAGGTATAGTTAAAATAAAATTAATAAAACTAAATGTGGAGTTTTGAAACCTATATGAATAATAATAGACGTGTGACATTTGGACATAGAGCAGCAAGATGCAAGGATTAATCATGTGGATAAAAGAATCTTTTAGCTATAAGAGAAGTGACTAATCACTGCGTTAAGTAAAAGTGTATTCTCATTTTTGTTGTGAACATGTATGTAACAAATTTCTTTTAATTGGAGAAGATGAAATTGATGTTTTTTTAATTTAAAAATTGTAACGTTTTCATTATTAAAATTATGTCGGCTATTTAATATATGTTCACCAAAATGAGAAAATTAAATACCTGCACTTTGAAAAGCGCCTTAATCAAACAAATATTAGAAATAACAGCCGATTATCAAGGTGAAATGTGATAGACTACAAATATATTATGGAAACTAGTTTTTCTGAATATAACTTTGCGTTATTAAAACAAACCAATCGTTATTCAGCCATGGCGAATTTATTAATATAATGAAATGCGGAAAATTAATGAATATAGAAATTTAAATACCAGAAAGTTAATAGCTACTTTTAAATCGTTACAATCTGCCTTTAGTTTAAGGTCAAGGTTAAGAGTTATTCTTATACCAAATATGCTTAATTAACTTTCTATTAATACCATTTTATCCAGAGTAGTCACACTATTACTTTAACGTATAATTTTTCTGTTATCAGCCATAGTCTTGGCTTGTCATTTTTATTTTGTGCCAAAGGTAAGGATCTTTTGCTTAATTCCTAATCTCCACGTGCTGAATCTAGGATCTATGTCCTTGGTCTTTGGGTCTTTGATCTAATACACCTATTTATCCCTATTTCTTCCTTATCCATTCTGAAATAAACAAGGCATGTTTAACATAAAAAATTTGATGATTAATTATCTTCCAAACCTTTGTTTCTTTTGGAAATATTCAAATTCATTAGCTATGCCTAACTTGTCCAGTTTCTCTCCGATATATTCCATGTTGGAAAGCATCTCTAGCTTTTCTTAGAAAAATTCATTGTTATAAAAATCTTTATCTATTCATAACTTAAGTCCCATACGTTTTTGCTTATCTTGTTTCATTACCTACGCTGTTTATCCTGCTCATTCATATTGGAATAAGTCTATTAAATAGCGATTAAATGGAATGCTGTAAATGGACAGATCCTGTTTTCTTACTTTTCGTGTTGTTGAGTTGCCTACTTTTTTATAATATTTAATTATAATTATAGTTTATGTATTTTTAACAAGACTCTCAATTATTATTTCTATCGTATAGCATTTGTATTTAGTTATGTTCTTATATTAATATCCATAGTTGATATTTTAAATGTGAATACATTTTCTGCCATCGGCTACTACCCTATCTTGTTTTCGACATATATATTGCGTGTTTCGGCCGAAAATAAATCACCGAAGGCAATTCTCAAAAAACAATTTCCCGAATGGACAATTTCTCGAACGGAAACTTAACCAAAAAATAGTTTATTGAATAATCAATTTCACAATGAATTGGATACTATTCTGAATTATCAACAAAATTCCAAATTTGTAAAGTACTAGTAATTAGGTTACAAATTTTTAATAATAAATAACTCTGAACTGGTTGATAAAGTTCAATACATTTGAACTAATTTGTCTACTTTAATTCTAAAACCAAACAAAGATTACGTAACTAAATTACGTAATAAAGCAATTTATTATAATTGTTTATAGCTTTCAAACGAAATAGCCAACAGTGTATTTAAAATTCAATACAGTCAAAGTGTTTACTATAAAGTTAGGGTATCTAAGACTTGCTAAACGTTGTGGAAAAGCATGCATATGCATAGTACTAAACTCTCTTTGATTTTCAAAAACGAGAATCGCACTTATCTCGAAAACGGTTGATTTGCGAACCCGCGTTCATAAAGTTAATTTATTTTTTTCCATCGAACTGTACGTCCCTCAAATACTTATACGTTTTTTAACACCTGGCAGTTTAAGCGATTTGCGTTCTTACGTTTCCAAGGGTAATGACTTTAAATGAAGCTTTACCCCTTACGCTAGTAGTAAATAATAATAGGGTTATGCTAATCGATAAAAAAAGAAGAAACGTCTTGATAAACATGGCCTCGAAAGTAATACTCTTTGAAATATACCCCTAAAGAGAGTGCCCGAAACCCGTATGTTAATACTTGCTAGTTAAATTAACTTCATAGAATATATTTGCAGATACTTCAGGAGTTATTAATGTTGACCACTTCAAATTACGATAGAAGTAATAGTTCCATCTAAATTTAGATTATAAGGAAAATATATAGCTTTCTATTTTATAATTACCAGGCAAAAATTCGTGAAAGTTTACATTACGACTAACTTGAAGAAAATTATATTAATCATTAACGTGAATGGTACTCAGTATCGCTTAATTTTCCTAAAATACTTAAATAAACAGCAATAGCTGACAAACTAAATGAAAATTATATTACAACCGCTGATACATTCGCCACAAATTAAAAATAAGTTCGCGTTCTGAATATTCTATGAAAAGAAACCGACATAAAATATTAAATTTAGAACTGGTATCAAAGTAGCTTATATAATTACTCTGAAAGCCAAAATTAATGTTTCCAAACATTTTACATTTATTACTATAAATTACTTTTGACTAGGTGAACAACGAAATCAAAGTAGATTAAATTAAAATGCATATACACATATATAATCTCATCGTTCACTCACGCTTCGGAACTGTCAATTGGGTGTTTTTATTATTTATTTAGTTAACAAGTAACCTTTACGAAAAGCAATCCGAGATAAGGTAGAAACACACATTACCAGGTCGTGCCCGGACCGGAGGACAGCCTTTATGTGAAAGCGTGTTTAAACAGTATTAATAACCATACTGATTTATAAAATTTATATAAAATATATTATAAACCTCATAAAAATCATTTAAAAATATTGATACCTGTTTTCCTTCAATTATTTTATATTTTGACATACAGCCGTGTGGCGGCTGTGCTCCGGTCCGGGCACGTCCCGGTTATGTGTTTCTACCTTTAATCAGAATGGTAAAAATAGTGATGGAAACGATTGTAGAAACAATTATCTCTATGGCAATTACAATGGATCGGGTTAATCCAAATTGATTTTTGTAAATGCCTCTAGATTATGTTATGAAATAACGTAACGATATTTATTCAATTAGCATGATCAGAATATAATATACAAGTGATTTTTAACTCAAATGCCCTCTATTGTATGAACGTAAAGTAAATTGATCGCAGAAAGAAAGTTATCTTTAAAGCCTCTGACTTTAGGTGAAATATACACTGAATTTAATAAAGAGCACTTGTAGTTCAAGCCGTACACTTGTGTTATGAAGTGAAGTTAATCAAACATTTTCAAAATATTTTCGTAATATTTAACGAGCAACGTATACAAATTATTTAAACAGTCAAATAGCTGTCGCTTTACAAAAATATGCTTTTCTAACATACAAGTTATTTATAATAGTAGGGCCCATTATATAAAATAACACAAATATAAATAAGTCTTTGTATTATTTCGTATAATAGCCTGAGTTATTATAAAGGCGTTTGTACGTTAGTAAAGTATATTTTTATAAGTCGACAGCTATTTGACTAAATAATTTTTATTCTTTGAAAATATTATAATTTTTAAAATGTTTAATTATCATCGCTTCATAAAGCAAATATAAGGCTTTAACTATAGGTGCTCTTTATTAAATTCATTGATTGTAGGTTTCTATTTAGAGCCAGTTGCTATAAAGAAAACTTTCTCTTTGCCATCAGTTTACTTTTACGTTCATACAATAGAGCATGTTTGCATTAAAAATTAATAATAGACTTTATTCAATTAGTATACATAAACTGTGACAGAGCCTCTGTTTTGTTCTTTAGTCGGCTAGGTCTACCTGATGAGCTTTAACAAAAGTGAAACCAGTCGTGGTCTATTTCTGGTAAACGAAGTATAGATTTTGCCATCCTTTGCTGCTTAGAAAATTCTTTACTTTGTAAAAATTTTTGGGGTCTTGTTTGAATCTCAATAAATGAATCTGTGTGTTATTTTATAATAGTCAAGTAGATATAGCTTGGAAGCTGATACTGAAGTAAAGTAAATAATAAAAACAATACAAACTATGGGCGAAACTCGCCTTAAGTACTTGTTAAAATATTCCATTTATGGGAAGGACTGTATGTATATTTTAACTCAACTGGTTTTGATTTTACACTCTAGTACTGATGCCTTCTATAAGGGACATACCTTACTTCAATTAAATGTGTTATACTATTCAGCTAAGTTTGTAAGTAATATATTTGACTAATGTTTATTTGTAACCTCGAGTTAAAAGTCATGGACTGCGATGGAAGGTATCGAGACCATTTTAAGTTGAGATCAACTTAATGCTTATTAACTATGCGTTGTCTTAGTTGTTTTCTTTGGAGACTTCGATTTTATCTAAACCGGTCACTGCGAATTTATTGATTCCATCTATTCAATATATTTCCCATCGCGCTCGATATACCTCTGAATAAGCTGAAAATGATAGTAAAGGGAGTTGATCCGTTCTCCTGTACTTGGGTACATTTTTAATGTTAAGCTTTTAAATTTTCAGCTTAATATAGGTTGTCTTTCGCATAAAAGGACAAGGTAAAGATCACATTGGACAAAATTGGCGTTGTATAGTTGTTGCTGGATCACCTTCAACTAAGTCGTAACTAAATGGGCGATACATGCGTGGGCTCACTATATAAGGAATCTATCGTGTGAAGACTAAGTGTTCAACCGTTATTTTGGGCATACATAACGCTTGCAGAATTTAGGCAATTACTTTACAGTGGTCGTCCGATGAGTTTCTCATACAATCTACTTCAAGGTTCCTCTGGCGTGGAAAACACGGTCGCTGTTTTTTATTCGCAGGCCTTGATTTTCTCACAGTTACCGAGTTTCCCTATCTTCGAACCTCTATTGACTGTTTTATGATTTCGCAGAGCCGTTTAGTTGCTTATGATTATGCTTCCACGTTTTTCAGTATTTGGTGCTATTAAATAATACGGCTGTCATTGGTTACTCAATTAGCGTATTAGCGGACGTATCTTCTAGAAGTACAAGTGGTCACATATTAAGCATTTTTCCACTCAATGAACTGTAAAACTTGTTTCATCAAATTTTCATTTGAAAAACTAAAATTCAATAACAAATGCTTAGATGATCACTTACCTTTAAGTAATGCCTTGAATATGCGATTTAGTACCCAGTGGTTAAATTATTACTTTTATCTACTGTTAGCTAAAATAATGGACTAAATTAGATGTCTTGCAGTTACTCCTAGATATAATCTAAGGATTTTCATGTACGACTCCGCAAACTTAGATGAATGAATGCCCACTTATAAGCTTGATATTATCCAGATATACTGCATTCAAATTTATTTTGAACACAAGACCATTCGGCCACTTTTCGCACAAAACTCAATATAATTCTGACAACCTACAAATATTTGGAAATAACCATTTCCTAGTAATGATGTTAATGTCAAAACTTATGATGTATAAATTACTCTCTTGACACATACTAGAGATCGCGTGGCTGGAACTAGACAATGAAGATATTTTGCAACTAATATTTTCATTTAATCTAAATTACCACTACGAAAAACTTATTAATGTATAGAAATAAAGTATACCGTACGCATTGTTAACAATAATCGCGACACATGGCGCGTGGTGAACAAAATGATCAGATGCGGTTAGTTGCGCAATGAGAACAATTCTCACTTCAGTGCAACGCTATTAATAAATGTTGTCGTATTGAATTTGGAATACACGTAGAATAAACTCATTTTGGTTAAATGTAAAGGAAGTTTAAAGGCTAATTTATGTTAAAGGAGGGACCTCAATTTGCTTTAGTTAAAAGATGGTGCGAGGTAGAAAATTTTGGCAAGCTAAGGAATTTAGCCTCTATAGTTAAAATCCTTTAATATGTTTATATGATTACAAATAATTGCGTATGCTGCATGCGCAAGGATAATTAAGGTCTCCTCTATCTGCTGCATGTTAGCCATCTGCCCTATTCTAGCATTTTTACTACAACCATAATATTAATTTGCTCCCATACTCACAAGTGCCGTCCTCCGGAATTTCTTAGGCCACTTCAATGTGGCTGCACAGGGTAATTAGATTTCTTTTAGGCAATCGCGCGAAATATACGTAATATAGCGGTATTACACTTATCACATCGATACGTGAATTAATTTATCAGCCATGAGCCGGCCCCGACCGGTGTAGTGATTAGCATGTTTGCCTTTACGCCCAAGGAATGCGGGTTCAAATCCGAATGAGGTCGGTAAGTTTTTTAGGGGAGAAACATTAAAAAACATGCCTTCTTCTCGGACAAGGAAGTAAAATCGTAGGCCCCGTATCAATGCGATGTTTGGTACATTAAAAATCCCAACTGGCGGTGAAACTTCTCCAGGTTCGGGAAAATTCTAGTAGGCATGGCGAAATGACTATATGACAGTTCTAGTCCAAGTCGGCCAATGGAAATTTCGCATTCCGAACTCTCAGCCATAAAAACAAACAACAAACAAAAAATAATTTATCACCCCACCGCTTATGTAAAAACGATAACGTTAAGGGTGTGCAAGACAAGTTGAACTTGTTTTTAAGTCATAATCAGGGTGACTTCGCATATTTTACCGTTTCCATACTTTCTAGCGATCTTTGCATTTTAACTTGAAATTTAACTTCTAATTAATATGATTCTGTGGCCAAGGCACTGCATATTTTTAACATTTTCATGTATGTAAATATAACATTTATATCAATAAACATTATCATTCTTTTAAATTCAAATTCCAAATTTTATTATAAAATATTCACATTAGTGCTGTAAAGAGTATTGAAACCGGTATCCATCAATTGTTTCATTCCTATCCCTTATTTATATTTTAATGTAAACTACTCAATTTTTAAATATTCAGTTATTATTTGACTATTATATAAGTTCTATATTTAATTATGAAATCGATTAATAAAAATAAGTTGTGTATACTAAATAACTACGGTTAAAATTAATTACTTACTTAGCAACGAGAAGTTAAATTATATCGTGGAAACCAAATCAATTCTAACATTTATATTCTCAATTTCTACTGTTTACACTAAACGCTAAATTATTCACCGCATTAAGGCAACTAAAATGAATTATTTTTGTAGTCTGTTAAAAGTATTCGAAACTACATGGACGTGTTGCAGGTGAATAGAAAACCTAATTTGTCCGACCTAAATGTACATTTAGAGGTTTCATTCCCGTTAAAGGATTAAAGTTTTGACCATTTTCGCTCGTGCAAATTACATTTTGAGATGACAGTGTCGCACAAGAATGAACACCTAGTTAGAGCATTATAATTATTCTGAGAACACGCTTTCAGCATTAGATCCGCGATGATGCGATTATTTCAGTTCGTGCTTGCATGTTTGCCTCCGGCTATCTTTTTCATATCTAATAATCCACTTGGTCATACTTATTTAAATAAGTCATGACACTAACAGAATAGAGATAAAGTTGGAAATCTTGGTAATAAATGAGCTAATCGGGATGATATGTACCGACTCTGCTGTAAAATATGGCCTCTTTATTACGATAAATTTATATATATTAGGCTAAGTGCTTGAACGCAAAGTAATTTATCAAAATAAGTAATTGCATTATCATTTAAACACATTAGAAAGTTCATTACTATAATTAGATATATGCATAAGACTATACATCATTACTGAGGACTAATAATCATATACATTTTTTTTCTGGAAACGTATGTATGTAAATTCTACTGCAATTTAAATGTTCCTGGCCCATATATAGTTCAAAGTAAGATTTGTTTAGATATAAACTATTTTGTGCATAGATGTAATACATAACAGAATGAGTTCTTGAAAAATTTAGAACAACTGATTTAATATTTGTTATTATCTTAGTTGCGTTTTTATAATTTCAAGGGTCAATTTCACAAGCATATTTAATCGTAGATTTTTCAAATTTATAATAATTTTCTATGATAATGATTGTCCACCACAATCGTTGCTGTGGTAATAACTAGTCGATTAAACTAATCCCTAAGGGACAAATTGATAGTCAAATGAATGAAAATTCACCCTAATTTTTAAAATGAAAATAAAAATAGATAAATACGTTGCGCTACTGCTTTTAAACACCAATAAAGTAGTATTAAAAAAATTATGTTTCAACAAGTAAGAACGCAAAAATTATGTCTTTTTTCTAAACAAAGTTTGTTATTGTACTGCCGGTTTTTCGGTTAAAACCCGATTATTAGGCGACAAAACTTAGAAATGATGACAGTACTTGTCCAAAAAGTTTAAAAATTCAACTTGTTTGAATACGAACAATAACTGTGCTTATTTCGTAAAATCGCAATTACCTTTAAATACGATTTATTTGTTATTTATTACAATTAGGAAGTATTCTATTACAATTTTTTGTGTTATATTGTAGATATAAGTTGTTACAACACATGTCATAGGCGAAAGTAGACTCTAAGTTCGCGCACAGCAAAAATTCAATGTAAAAAAGTGATAACGGGCCTGAAATTGGTAGTTATTTCAGTAATAGAATTAAAATGGTATTCAATTTTGTTGACAGAGGTTACTCCAATACCACCTTATAGTCACAAATAATAATGAATACGTTGAGTTTTTAAGGGCACTAGTAACTATAAATCACTTAGATTTGATTGATTTCCATTAATTCAACAGGCAAATCAAAGAGCTAAGAAAACAGTAATTAATGTTAAAATTAATTTGGTAAATGTACTTTCATCAATTTACTCAAAATTAGTACCTACAGGTACAATATAACGTGTTACTCTTGTGACGTTTCGCGCCAACTCTTACTTTGATTGCCAAATTAAACTCCAATCCTTGTATTCAACTTGTTAGTTAATACAGGCAATCAACAAAAAATGTAAGAATTGATAAAACGTCATTTGTATAAGTAAACATCAAAAGAGACTTTATAGAATAAATAAGATCGGTTATTAGTACATAAAATTTTCTATTAATTAAAAATAAATAAATTAATAAAGCATTATAAGAAGTTCAAAGGTGTAATTTAAAATATGTAATTAAATAAAATTAATTATTAGATATTAAAGTTGAAAATATAATTTTAATACCATTAGGGTCACCTAGTATTTAAAAATAAAATGTTTAATACCATTAGGGTCACCTAGTATTTAAAAATAAAATGAAATGTAAATGTTAAATAGAAAAATGTAATATTTCACACAATTCAAAACACAAGGAAATTTGTAAACAAAACAAACATGAAACACAACTCCATACACACATGTCGCCACATTCCATATTTAAATTAAATTGAACCTTATAAAATCAATTTACAGTTAAATGGTAACTAAAAACAGTAAAAATGCAACGATTACAAGCAGAAAAATTCAAATCTTTCACAGTTCCCAAAGCCTTACCTTTTATAAAATCCCCCTATCTTCCGATTCACAAATATTTTGTTACGCCTCATTACGAAATACTAGGACGTTTTGCCCCCCGTCCCCGAGTTGGACTTTGCTATACACGTTGATACTTGGACGTTTTTCGATTATCATTAGTTTTAACCAGAATAAGCGATAAAAATAATATTTGTATGCAAAAGGACGTTTTATTGTACGACATACATTGTTGGAAGCTTGGAAGTAGTACGACTGCCCTCTCTAATCTACCATATAAAACTAACTACATATTCTATAAATATTAACCCACATTACCTAGTGGGAGCCCCCCATAATAATTCCCATAAATTGCATGACACCAACAGCCAAAACATACACAACAATACACTGAGTATTCTTGTCAAAACACTGTACAAAAAGCAGCATAATATCGCATGTAAATATTTGTTAATATATGAACGAACCTTAATATACGTATAAAATGCATGTTTGTATATTTAACTGAAATACACGTCGAACAACTAACCTATTTAAACAGGCATGAGTAAAATATACATATAATTGGTGGTATATACCTACGCTCAAAAGTAGCTATATAATACCGTCGAATGTTTGCTTTCTTATTAACCGTATTAACGAGCCACTTCGAACTCATTCTGAATCTCCGTCTGAAAGCAAGTTAGCCGAATTTATTCAATACAAATACATCTTGTGCCTTCCTTAATTCATAGAGGTTAAATATAAAGGTATTTAATGCACAGCAATTAATTAATCGAAAAGTCGTTACAATCAAACATTGCTATATAATTGGAAACAGATTTGCATGTCCTGCAAGTAACGATGGATATTTAAATTTAAGAACAATAATAAAGCGACTACAATCGATAGATCGATTAGATAGAGTGAAACTATAGTGTACGATACAAAATGGTTTGATAAACTTCACCTTCTTGTATTTACTTAACAAAATAAATCAAACGGATCGTATTAAGCTCTAATATGGTATTATGAATTCCGGTTTATATTTTGCCTCAATTATTTGATACAAAACTTGCATAAGGTATTTCGCAAAATCGATAAGAAGGAACATTATAAGAGCGCTTGCAATTTTAACTAGATTTAAGGTCGAAAAATAAAACTAGAGTCATTAATATCAATATCATCGTAAATGAGTAAATATTTGCAACCTTTGTCGATTTACAATGATTAAAAGTTATATTTTTTAAACTATTTAATGAATTTATTTCAATTTATTTTACTTCAACAACAAAAGTTGTTACATTTTGACTAAAACATAATTAAGTTATTTTAAAGAACATTCTTTGTTCGTAATTTAAAATCATGTGTACATACTGAAAAATTTTCCAATGAAATGTCGTATCCAAGAAGGGTCCTTCCAGCAATAATTACATATTTTTCAGATAATCCTTTTGCCTTTTTGGTGTATGATAACAAGATGATATTGTAGCAAAAAATGTTTCCTTCTAGTTACAGCTGAGGGGGGGAGCACTTATTTCTGAACCTCCAGAGTCATAAACTTGTGCCGCCTTTAAAATTCTGGGATTGTCATTTCTTTGATATTGGCATTGATTTGTAACTCCTACACAATCCGTTTTCTATCTTTCTTCATATATTTGAAAATTTCGAGACGGCATGTCAGGTCACAAGTCGTGGTAAACATTGCAAGTCGACAACTGTCCCTCGTACATGTACGTATGTTACTGCCCATCTTGCAACTGTCATAAGGTCACTAGTACATTTTTCCTGTTGAGTACATACTAATGCTACTCAAATCGGACTAGGTCCCTTCTGCATTACGGTTAAGCGGACGCAACTATGTTCACTATTCTTGCTGGTTATTGGTCTCTAGTGGTGTCATAATCTAGCCACAAGTGGTAGATTCGAGATATAAGTATAATTTGTGAAAAAGAATTTAATATTTAGTTGATGCTAATTAAGTTAGTTATATCTTTTACTTTATTTTAACTAAATTTTGCATTACTTTCAATAATATACCGAGTGTACACCTAATACGCGGAAGTCTAATATCTACGTTAATAAATGAGACAACCTGAATTTTTTTACAGTGTGTCCTAAATCCTTAAAATGCAAAAACTGAAAATAGTTTGACATATATAGTGTGTTTAATAGTTCATAGGTAGAGAGAAACTTTCTCTTATTAAATGGCAAGCTATGTTATTTATAACTTATTGAATTCTACATGAAAAATTAAGGGTAGGTTATGTATAACACCAGTATGAAAATATTGATATTTTTGTAGATATTTCGGGAAAAACAATTTGGGTAATTGAAGAGTAATAATGGTTTCTTTAATCTGTATATCAAAAAGTGTAATCAGACATACAGGGAATGAAAAATTTCTTAGCAAACCTGGGAAACGAAAATTAAAAAAACCTCCACTATTTCAAATGGAATACCCTGTATATTATTGGCCCATATCATGAATCACTAATGCCTCTACAAGTTTATTATACCTTTCCCTATACGTAAGTTCTGACTTTTTTGAGAAAAAACACATTTTTGTGAAAATGTTACTTTTTGTGATGGTTGTTAGCATAGTAGGCGCCTATCATAAAAGTTAAAATATTTTGACAGACAACAATTGCCCATTTAGAGCGATTGTTATAATAAATCATGAATTATTCTAAAGAAGAATTAGTAGCTATGGAGTATGCTGTAGGAGAAGCTCATGGTAATTGTTTGCTAGCAACTCGTATTTACAAGGCGAATAATCCAGATCTGCAACGATAGCCTCGAACTGATTGTTTTGAAAAAGTTAAAGAGAGATTTGGAAGAAATGTAAATGCCAGTTATGGAAACACTACCAGGACACATGAATGTACCAATGAAAATAGTCGAAAACATATTTTGGCTTTAGCTGCAGAAAACCCAATGCTAGTGTAAGAGAAATTAGTAAAGAGACAGAAAGCACGAAGAGCCTAGTAAATAAAGTTTTAGAGAAACATGAATTTCACCCTTACCATATCGGATACCATCAGACACTGTCAAATGAACATTTTTTAAATCGTCTACGATTTTGTAATTGGGCGGACCAGAAAATTCTCAAAGATCCAAATTTCTTTTCTAATGTTTATTTACCGATAAATCCTCATTTTCAAATACCTGTAGAGCCAACAGACACAATTTCCACTATTATTCCGATCATAATCCAAGGCTACTAACAGAAGAGGATCATAGATATAGGTTTAAAGTTAATACGTGGGCTGGAATATGTGGGCAATACATAGTAGGACCTTATTTTTGCGAAGCTAGTTTAAATGGAAATATGTATTTAAATTTTTTACAAAACGATTTGCCTAACGTTCAAAAACATATTCCTCCTGATTATTTGAAGAGGCAATGATTTCAACATGATGGCGCCCCTCCACATTCTATATTACTGGTAATATTGTTTATAAATATCTCAACTATTTCCACTCATAATAAATGTTATTTTAGGTAAGACAACAATTGAATGGGATGTACCCAAACAAATGGATAGGTGGTGGTAGTCAAGTTCCATGGCCGGCACGTTCACGGGATTTGTCATGCCTCGACTATTTTCTGTGGGGTTACATTAAAGATAAAGTATACACAGTAACACCAATAGTCGAAGATCTCAAGATGAGAATTAGAAATGCTTTCGGTACCATTACTCCATAAATGTTACGAAACGTTTCTCAAAATTTTAATCGAAGAATTGACCTGTGTAGAGACCGGAATGGTAGACATTTTGAACACTTAGTATAATCTTTCCAATATTTGGATTTTTACAACTAACATTAAAATATTTGCTGAACTATTTTCATTATTGCCTGCATGTGTCCTGGTAGTTTTTCCATAATTAGCGTTTGCCGTTCTTTCAAATCTCTCTTTTACTTAGTCAAAACAATCAATCCAGCGGTATCGTTGAATAATAATAATCATAAAATAATAATAATAAATTGTATAATAGAAATGTGTTTTTTGTCTAAAACGTCACAACTTAGGTATAGGGAAAGGTATATTAAACTAGTAGAGGCCTTAGCAGTTCATCATATGGGCCAATAATATACAGGATGTTCTATTTGTAATAGTTGAGATTTTTTAATTTTCGTTTCCCAGGTTTGCTAAGAATTTTTTCATCCCCTGTATGTCTTATTACACTTTTTGATACCATTATTACTTTTCAATTACCCAAAAAACTGTTTTTTTTAAATATTCACATAACGTAATTATTTCACCGATTAGCAGTGACGGAAATAGGGAAAAAATTGGTTTTATCAAAATATCTACAAAAATGTCAATATTTTCATACTAGTGTTATACATAACGTACCCTTAATTTTTCATACAGAATTCAATAAAGTTATAATAAACATAGCTTGCCATTTAATAAAAGAAAATTACTATCTGCCCATGGACAACTAAGCACTCTGTATATGTCAAACTATTTTCAGTTTGTGCACACTGTACAAAAAAATTTACGTTATTTCATTTATTAACGTAGATAATGGACTTCCGCATATTAGGTGGACACCCCGTATAGAGAATACGCTGCAAGTAAAGTTTTTCAGTTGGCGTCGGTAGATGATTTTTATATGCTATCTTTAAATTTATTTTGCAGATTAATAGTATTTGTATATTTCAACTTAACAGTAATTATTACTTTTATTTTCCTTGTAATAGTGATATTTGGGTCACATTAGCGGGTAGACCCTATGGAATCGTTATTTATAATTTACATACATTTATCAACTTTCGTATTGCTTAAGATATTCCTAATTTTCTTTATAAGTGAATTTTACATTTCAAAGTTTTAATCTGATTATGTTAATAATTCCATTCAACTTTTATAAAAAATAAATAAGTATTTATTTGTGAATTTACTGTAAGTTGAAATTTTTACTTAATATTTTATTTGAGACTGTGTTTCAAACAATTTTACTTTTGATATTGGATAAAACTAATTATTCCATTCAAAATATTAACCTGAACATGCCTTTCTTTTAATTTACACAGCGTAAATATTTAAAGGTTTACTTGGTTATTTTGAATCGAATTTTGAATCCATATGGATGGAATTAGAAAAATTATACTGTCTTACAGCACCATGAGTTATTACAGACGCCATATGTGGATAACGTGTTTCGTTGCAAAGCCATTATCTCGACATCTTATATAAATTTTACGTAAATTTAATTGTATTTCTTTTTCAGTTATAACATTTTTCATATTTATTTAATTTTGTCTTCTGTGAAGTATACTTTAACGTTTTACATGGACTAAAATTCAAATGAACTTCATTACTATTTGATACCTTTTACTTTAAATAATAACTTTTTCATTTGTATGCTCTATTCTGTTATTTATTTTCTATTTAAGTTTCCTCTTTCAGAAATTATCTTCTCTATTTCGAACACAAGCATCATAACCTGATTTCAGATTTTTACAGATTCGTGATAAAATTTATTATAGCTTGGAAATTAAAATCGATGGCACACTTACGTTATCTAACGCCCCGTTATTTCATATATATTTCTTCTGGGTTGTATTCGACCCAAAAGTTATTATTCTATAAAGGCATTTAGTTTTCAAAATTGTCTATGGTTCTTAGTTTGTTTTTATTGATCTGAAAACTCCAGGAGTCCGGTTCTCAGGAAAGTTTTGAAAACAAATGAAGTGAACGATTTAATAATAACAGCACTCCTATAATAATAAAAAGCAAACACGTTCGAAAATCAGTTTATTGTAAATGGCAGGCATTGAAAGGGATTATTAAGGAACAGTATACGTCCGTTAATTTTTTGAATAAACTAGCATGAATTATCCTTAATTAAATTCGAAAACTTATAGTATTCGGGATTGATTCAAGAACATGCCCACTTCCTTGGGTACTCTAATACAAAGTGCATGTAAATAAAAACGAATATTTTATAGATATTAGGAATTAGATAAATGGAATCGCGCTGTATGGACCTACAGGGTGCCTAAAATATAACTAGAACAGCGAAAACTAACAAAATTTGCTTTACGAATTGTTTTGAAAATATGAAGTTTTCCAAATACTAACAATTATAGTATTAAGTCCAACCCTGGCGTGCATGCCGTGTCGGACAGTAATGTAGTTACCCTTGATGTGTTTTACTTATCGGTATATCTTGAATATGGAACATATGTCTATTTCTAGAAATTGATTCCAGAAGATAAAGTGAAACAGATTTTACAATGCTTTACTTTAAAACGGTACTTCTCAATTTCCAGTCCACGGTTCTAATAGGATAGCGAAAATTCTAAAAATATCTTTTGCAAAGCAAAATAAATAACTAGACAGTGTATTGCCACATTGTTCTTCTTGTTTAGATTAGTAATTTTCAGGGATAATGTTACTGGTCCATGTAAAAGGAATCGTTTATTTTGTTTTAGAACATATTCATTGACCACGATACAAATGTTAAAATAAAATTAATTGTATTACTTTCATGTCTGACATTTAAGATATTATTACTACTACTACTACTACTACTACTACTACTACCCATCACGCCATTCCCTTAACGAGGTAGGCAAAACCCACTAACAAACCTCCACCTTCACAACCACTGCATGCACACA
>JAHWXV011001819.1:0-13386 GCA_024586415.1 Phrixothrix hirtus | reverse complement strand
AGTGTTATTCAGTTTTTAGATGTTTTCAAAAAATACTTAGAGGAAGAAATATATTTTAAAGGTAAAATTATTTTAATGGGGGATTTCAATATTGACATGAATAAAGATACATCTTACAGCAAAAAATTTATAAACATTATTAATAATGTCGGTATGAAACGAGTAGTCAACGTCCTCGCTAGAATTACACATAATACGGAACTATAATAGATCTAGTAATTTCAAACGACTGTTCTGTTTCTATACCTATTATGCAAGCAACTCCCCATTTAACAGTATAGCTATGCCCATATCAACGATGACTCCAGCCACCATCAATTACAACACCACAGTTAAATATGCCATCATTATCTATATATCCTTTCTCCTCTACTACTTTTTGTCCCGCCTTTCTGCTTCTATCATAGGTTTGTGTAATTTTTTATTCAAAACTGAAAGTAACCTTGGTTCGTTTTTTAAATACGTATTCTTACACACAATAGGAATAGGAGGAATAGAAAAAATATCTTGCGTGCATGTATATCCTTTACCAGTTAACACGCTTCCCCAAACTGCATCCAAATTCTAATCAACGATTTTGTCAAGATTGCTGTTAATTATTTGTTTTCACAACATTTTGTACATTCGAATACGAAATTGCTTTGTAGTTCAAGTGTAATTTCTTGTTTATAAGATAAGTAACCTTTTAAATTACATTGATGCTTCTCCAATGCCCCTGCTGAAGAAATGGTGTGTGCAAAAGCAACAATACGATTTGCTTCGGGATGACCAACTGATCCTATTTTCTCTATTGCTAAAGGAGGAGATGATTTCGCAATTGGCCAACCAATATCGGTAACTAATTGACTCAAGGTGTTTGTAAAGGGCTTAGAAGCACAAGTATATTGCGTGTTTTGTGTATTACCTGAAGATTAGGTAAAAGTAAATGGAGGAACAGATTGAGTCGCGGTGAAATCAAAAACGAAGCTGGAACATTCCTTCAAACGGACTTGTGCAGCACCAGTCGTGGTTTTGGATGTTTCAAATTGATTTGTAGTAGATACGTTTGTTGTATTTTCATCACTATTAGTTATTGATAACCTAAGAATGGAAGATACATAGTTAATATGTATTCATATATGTACATATATACTAATGCGGCATATAAATAATCGGTCGGTAGTAACGAAATAACTCCATTAAGCATCGGGCTTTAAAAAATATTGCAAGTTTTTTTTGGAAAGGCAATAATGTCATTCTTGAAATAGATTCAACATGGTAAATTACTAAATTTAACTTCAAAGTGACCCGTTTTCTTGCCCTGGCCGTAAAAAAGAAAATGTATTGTTCACACCCTACTTTAAATTAGAAATTACAAATTATTGTATTTATTAATTAGGCGTCCACTTTTTCACCTTACACTTAGTTCACATGATGATAATTCAATGTATTTTCTCCAATTTTTTATTTTCTCTTACCTATACGAAATATAGTTAAGAGAAGGTATTGTTTTCTTCCAAAATTTTCGATGGCGAAATTTAAATGGTCTCCTGAGTCCGAAACTTAATTTTTTAAAAATTGGTCTGCCTGCGTGTGCGTGTGTGTGTTTGTGTGAGTGCGGATGCGGGTTTATGCAGGTGCGGGTGCGGGTACAGGTGCGGTGCGGTGCGGGGGCGGGGGCGGGTGCTGGTGCGGATGCGGATGCGGGTGCGCTGCAGGTGCGGGTGCGCGTGCGTGTGCGAGTGTGTGAACAGGATATCTCGAAAACGAAAAGTTGTATCTAAATAAAATTTTATATTTGTGGTTCTAACCATCCTTGCACGCGACCACAACAATTTCTTTAAAATCCAATAACTAGAAGTGCCGCTTTACTCTGGCCATCCTTTGGTTTTACGCAATTTTCTCTAGATTAGCTGTAACGATTTTTTTAAGTCTATCATGTTTCTTAGATGTCTAATGCCCTTTTAGATAATTAAGACTGTTTGTCAGAAAAATTTCCCTAAACGAGGTACTTAACTTACTATTAGCTGTGAATAAAATAACTATGAAATTGAAAGTCCTAGACAATTGAAAATTTATGTCAGGCTACCTTTGTATGCTAAATCAAAATTTTAATTAAAGTTGAAAAATCACAACTACAACTTTATTTCTACCATTTTTAAATATTATACGAATTTTTGTTTTTTCTCGATTTCTACGAAATTAACCATAACGATTTTTTTAAACTTAGCGAATTTGCTAGCCATTTAATGATCTTTCACATAATTAAGACTGCTCTTAGGAACTTTTTCATAAATCAAGGAACTGGAAGTACCTTCACGGTTAACTATAAATAAAATAACTATGAATCAAAGTCCTAGCGGAATAAAAATTATATGCCGTTTTATATAAGCCAACAAGATTCTCTAATTAATTCTCAAAAATCAAGTAACCGGAATTATTTAAAGTATAATTTCTGAACAACATATCTCAAAAACTAAACATCATATAAAAATGAAATTTTATATTTAGGTTTTTAACTTTCCTACATGAGACGTCAAGAAATTAGTTAAAATTGAATGACTAGCTGTACCACTTTATTCTTATAATTTTTAAATTCTTTTTTACAATTTTCTTGAAATCATTTTTTTAAACTTGCCACTGTTATTATGCCTTTAATTCCATTTTACTTGAATTTAACGGATTTTTTGAAAATATGGGCTAAGGTATGATATCAGGGAAAATTTTCGAAATTAAGCAGCTTTTCGCGTGTCCAGTAGCTTGAATGGGTAATCGTTACGAATATCGTTTCCAAAATATACGTAAATAATAATTTAATCATTTGTGGACACTGTTTGCATATCTATGTTGTATAGATGCGTAAGAGAAAGTCGTGTATTGTCTTATACGAAATTTTAATATACTACGTGCGCAAGTGAAACGTTTTCAAAAGAAAAGTACACAGAAGCTATGTACTTGTATATAATTTATGTAATTACGTAATTTAAAGTTTACTCTACTTATTTTCTGCTAACAGGAAAACAATAACAAGAAGACTGTCCAATTAGGTGGCATATTGAATCAATTATCTGTATTACCTATCTATTATCGCTGGCTTACGGATCGCAGATTATAGTAAGTAGAAGAAAGTTGCTTACACATATTTGATTCCTTGAACTTCCCGCAATCAACGGTTTCAAAAGCAATAAAATTTTGCTGCTTTATATGGGGTTACTTTGAGTTGACCTTCATCTTTTCTTACAACGATTACAAAGCCTTTGGTATATTATAAAAAATGAGGCTTCATCATTTATGTACATATGTATGTATGTATACCTATAAATTATTTTCTATGAACATTTAGGAGGTACAAATACATATACGCATGTTAAATACTATAAAAATAAGAGTTTCGTATAATTTATTGTAAATAATTTAAAAAGTTCCGACCATGAAGACCATTGAAAGTGTAGAAGTTTTCAAAATCGACAATATCTTAATATCTTAATAGATATTAAGATGTAACGGCAGTGAATTTGTTGACCACTATAAAGATTAGATTTCAAACTACATCCATCGTGTTGTAAAATTCATCGAAGCATTATTTACTTGAAGATATATCCTTTCCTTGCCTTTTTATCGTACTTCGTATTTCAAGACGTAAAATGTTATAAATCAAATTTTCCACTTTACGATAATGCCATCTAGGATGGAATAATTATTATTAAAAAAACTAACTACATTTACTCTCAGGGTAACGACAGTGGCGGTCAACTAAGCGTGCTAGAATAATGATATTTAGGAGTTAATGTTAGAATGGTTATCAGAATATCTTATTTTGAAACAATTTATTTGAGCAGATTCTCAATTAGTTTATTATAATTGTAAGTAATATTATTTTAAAATTCTCAAAGAAATTATTACTATCTTATATTTATCGACTATTTCAGATAAAAAATATACTTAACCTTATATCGCTATGTATCGGCGAAAACTTTAAAGTTAAGAAATATCTACACAAGTTGTAAAAATTGTAATAAAATTAACTTCCTTAATATATATTATACAGCCAAGTTGGTCCCACTTTCTCGAAATCTATGACGTATTTTTAAAAATAGAAATGCCGATCGCTTTGTTGCGTTGATAATTTTAATGTTTGAGTATGATATTGTAACGAAACTAGTTAATTGTTTCACAATGTTTATTTATATTCACTAAAATTCTACAAGTAGCTATGTACACTAATTTATTTTTAATATTTAATTATTTATTTTACAATCCACCAGCATCAAACATTTACTTATAATTCTATTTATGTATATTTATATTTATACCAGTAATGCACAGTACAAGATTCTAACAAAAGCTAACTAGGAGGATTTAATACGCTGCTTATATAGGAAAGATATTCTAGAAATAATAGAAATAGAACATTCAACAATATTACTTATAATAATGATGTAATGCTATGACTCATTGCTGTTCTAATTGAATTGAAGACATAAATTACTGCAATGAGTCATTTGCGGATTACATCATTTATTTTATTATAAAGAAAACGTTCTAGATGATTCTAGAATTTTCCCTTTACTGTTTCTAATTTATGGGTAATTTAAATAATATATCAAGTTTGATAATAGACTTACAATTTCATGTTAGACAATATTTAGAATCATTTAGAACACTTTTATAATGAACTAAATTTGGTTTTGTTTAACGCTTAGATATTCTATAAGTTTCCTTTCAAACTAAAACACTGTTCTTGTTTGTACAAATTTGTCTTTTATACGGTAGTCAATTATTTATATATTTATTTTAAATAACTTAGGATTTCTCAGATAAGAGTATTCCCAGACATGTCAAAAGAAGCCCAAGTGACATTATTCATTAGCGTTTAACGACCACGATTGCTGAGAATAAGATGGGCAGTGGTTGTTCTGACTTACAACTCGTAGGTTGCCCAATGCTGTTTACTGCAAGATTGCGATTGAAGTTGGAATCAGTAGCACATCAATTGGATACCTTCCAACTTTGTTGTATATTCTTCCCTACATTATAAAGTATACATTTACACTTGTATAATAGCACTAAAGGCGTTTAATATATTCACACAAACTTTAAGTAGCAAAAGCGAGTTTCTAAGTAAAATAGAAAAATAAATTTCTTTCTAAAGCGAGTATGGCATAATATACAAAATTCATAAAAACATAAAATTCTATAATGAAACTCTAATCCTAACCTCTTCCTTTTAGAAGAAAATTGTATATCGCGATTCTGATTTAGAATCAAAACTCATCAATGCAGAATTTTATGAAGTATTTAAAGAATTTTGCATACCTAGTTTTTAATGTTTGAACGCTTTTAGTATTTTTACTTTGAAATAATTCCTTCTAAGTTAGTTTTCTCCTTAAATTATACAAGAGTACTAAAATTTGTTCTTACTTAGGGCCGTTACATTTTTTTTGTTTTCGGTTTTTTCTAGAAATATCTCTTTTGTCCTTGTTCTATCACGAAGCATTTCTAAATTGGGTGTATTATAGTGTTAGTTCTACCAGAACACTAGAAAATCAATTTTAGGTATTGTGTTTGATGTTACTTAGTTCGCACTAAGTAATAAAGCTTACGATACTGCGTGTTCGTTTTAAAAATATAAAATATTACAGTGATGTTCTAAATTTCTTGATAATTAAGATCTTCACAAGTTTTGAACTACAGATATTCTATAAATATTTCTTTCGTGTTTCTTACATGAAACGACTAGGCACCATGAGAACTTTCCAAATTATACTTATAAAGTAACAAGGTTAATTGGAAACATCCTAGCTTTTTCATATTGAATGTCGGAAAACTAATTTTAAATACCTTATTTGATTTTGGTTTTAGTTAGCGTTAAGAAAAAAAATGACAATACTGTAGATTTGTTTCAGAATTATACTGGATCACGCAAAAGTCTTACGACGTAGAACGTGTACTGTGAGTCTATTTTCAACGTTGCAAGATTCAGTTGTGACAGATAGTTCATTTGATGCCGGAGCGGAATTGGGGTTAGCACAACGTAGTCCAGCCTCCAGCCTCTGCTGTTCGCAGAACCGCAGAGGCAGCACGTACCTGAACGACAAGGTGTGTGGTGTACTTACTATACCCTAAATCTTCTCAACCTATAGCTTTGGTCCAACAGCCAGAAATTCCACCTAGCTGAAAAAGGGCTGGGTAATGCTGTTCGTCAAAATAATTCAAAGCAGATAGTTAACAACAGTATTTATTCCACCAAAGCTTGCGAAATCACCAAATAAATGAGTATTGAAAATCAACAATAAGGTTAAGTAGTGCTAGTACAACAAAATTAATTTAAGTCCTCGATAGGACGTATGCATCAAGCAAAGATTACTGAACTTGCCTTTTGCGGATTAAGGCTAACGCCAAATATAATAATTAATCAAGCCTACCCGGTAACATATGAATCTGAATAGCAACCACGTCTTACTTGGATGCAAGTGAATGAAAAGCAGAAAATTAATTTTAAGTGAGAAACAAAGCGTTACTATGTCATAATTCACTATTAGCGAAGCTAATAAAACAAATGTTTCCTAAAAACCATTTGATTGAAGGTTCGCAAGCGTTTGGTTCTCGAGTATAAACCAAACATATACATGTATTGCCATTCAGATAACTGGATCTAAAATTAATTAAAGGAAAAAGTAACTTTATGGTAGTGGAAGCTTGCAAAGTAGAGTTTGTATAGCATGTTAAAAATAAATAGCAAAAGTAGATTAAATTAATATTGAATTAGACGAAGTTACTCTACAGTGAGTAGTACAACTTTAATATATTGTAATTTATGTGATTAAATATTATGTATGTTCTAAGTTGCAAGTTAAAACGCAGAGAACGTAACTAGTACGTCATACATAGCGAAGATAACTTGATAAATACACCAATACATTGTAGCTTATTTATAGAAAGCAATTATTAAACTGGATATACGGCGCTTACCGTGCGCTATAGATGGAGAGACATATTCCAAGGAAATAAAAACATAAATGTATGACCTTATTTTGAAGCTAAGAGTAATCAGCGGTCAGGATCCATATGGCGGTAGCATCTTAATAACCACGCCTGGCAGAACGTAGCCCCCAGCGGTAAACCAATAAATATAAAACGACAATTACCAATTATGCTAATTAGAAGAGCGGTGAAATACATACCGGTAGTTAGATGTTGCGGGAGCACAAAAAAAGGTAACCGGTTATGCGCATAGCAATTAGTGAAAAGAATGAATCGAGTCGTACTTCGAGTATATGCATATGTGGCTATAAATTGATAACATGGAAAAGCTGTCGATAAACCTTGCAGGTACGCAATGTTTATGGAATTTCACCAAGAACTATTGATTTAATTCGAACGCGTTAAATGGCTGCACTATTTTTTGAATAGGTTCTTAAAATTCAACATGTTTTAAAACAGATTAATTGGTAGTCAATAATGGTACGAATTTGTAGCAACGAATTTTCATAGCGACTGGAAATAAATTATGTGTATACAACCGACGCTATATTAAAAATAAAACTTGAATTTCAATTTATATGCTCAATAATTTAAGCATGCGTTTGTGAGGTTCACCAAAATAATTATTAATTTGTATTAGTAAATGAAAAGAGTATAAATCTATTTTTAACCGTGAGAGTCTGTTTACATATTTTATATTTGTCTTTTACGTAGTTTAGCTTATATTACACAACTAACTTACACGTTTATAACAGATGTTCGAATTGATAATCGTCTGCATCAATACAGGCTAAATAGTGCCTGTAAACTTCCGGGAACACGCGAACTAACAACGGGCGACCTTGACTTATAATCTTCATTTCCTCTTGAATAGTTTGTTTTAACTGGTCCATATTTGCATGGTTATAACTAAAGATTCCATTTTATAAGCAGCGCCATGTTGAAAAATTACATAGCGTTGCCAGTTGATCGAGTAGACCAATCGGCTCGGGCATGACATCCTATCCAACCGAGGAAGTGTAAAGTTACGGACTTGTCTACCGTAGTGCACGTGCAACCATCTTGTTGTAAAACAACGATGGTGCTTTCCAAGCGTAGATAATGTTTCAGCATTACGTTGAGCTCTTCTAATAAGGACAGATAGGATTCGCTACTCACATTATCCATAAAAAGGTAAGACTCCATGACGCTACGAGTGTTGATACCAGCACAAATCATAACTCCTGGTAAGTGTTGTTCTGTTGCATGATTAAATAGGTGTTTGTGTCCGGCTAGTACACAGATTATGCCTGTCTACACGGAAATTCAACTGCATATCATGCCTGTAAGAAGATACGATTCAACTTTTTAGCGTTCGCATAGAAATCGATCTCTGTAAGAGCTTTTAAGAGGTGACGGATGCGGACCTTCAATCCTAACTCTTTAATTCTCATAAAATGATTTGTTAAATTCATCTTGAGCGCAATTCATTTAGCCGACTGTGAACCATTATCTACATAGGCTTGAGCAACTGTAAGATAATTGTCTTCTAATCGCCCTCAACGTGGTGTATCTACCACACCACGCTACCTTGGAACTTTGAAGCTCTATATGTAGCTGTGACACATTTTGGCGTCTTGGGATCGATGTATACGAAAACTGTTTGTGAAACTGCGCAAATTGGTTTCGTAACCCGCATTCTCTGTGTAATATGTAGTTACTAAGAACACGCATTCTTCAAGCGAATACTTAAACGGTCAATTTTCAGCCACAGTAACACTTATTTCGATTAAGGCGAGAAAGCAATGATACAGACGAAGGTGCACATACATATACGCGCGCGTACATACACACATACACACGCACACACACACAAACACAACTAAATCTCACTATAGACCTCTATTAGCATTACTAATGTATTTGTCTCTCACAATACCTAAAGAACGTGTTGGTCATATCTTACACGAACACTTGGGTATCAGAAAGCTGTCAGCAAGATGGGTATCACGTCTGCTAACTGTGGACCAGAAACGAATGCGCGTAATAACTGCAGAGTTCTGTTTGAACATTTTTAAACATAATATCGCCGAATTTTTGCGTCAATTTTCTACTGTTGGTGAAACATGGATTTACCACTGTACTCCCGAAACAAAAATTCATTCCAAACAATGGGTAGAAGTCGGTTCCAGTTCACCGAAGGAAGCAAAAGTGGTTCTATCAGCTAACAAGGTTATGGCCACCGTATTTTTGGATGCTCGTGGCATTCTTTATAGATTATCTGCAAAAGGGAAAAAGATTACATGCGACTACTACACGTCATTGTTGTACCAGCTGATTGAAAAATTAAACGAAACACGAAGGCATTTTACAAGAAAGCAGGTGGTGTTTCATCATGACCATACGCCGGCTCGTTCATCGAACATTGTCACAGCAAAATTAGTTGAATTATGATTCGAAATACTTCATCATACACCTGACAGGATAGATTTAGCTCCATCTGACTTTATTTGTTTCCAAACATGAAAAGGTAGCTAGATGGAAAGAAATTTTTATTTAATGAGGAAGCGATTGCAGAGAAAAAATAACTATCTTGAGGTGTTTGATTCGTCCTATTATAGTGAAAGAATTGAACGACTTGAACATCATTGGAATTAGTGCATCGAGATAATGGGGACTACGTCGAAAAATAAATGTGAAAAACTTGAATAAAGTACCATCTTTTGTACTACTTACCTTAATTTTCAGACCACCCTCGTAATTCCAGTTTAACGTAATGTTTTTAGAACCATGAGGGTAAGCCATGATTGCAGAAGTTGGTGATTTTAACGTATTTCTTCTGTGGAGGCAAGGTTAATAGATTGTACAATGTATCACGATGTATGTATTCGCTATCCACTTGTCTAAATTAAAGCAAACAAAAATGAGCAGCGTGCTGTTGTGCATTTTAATCAGCGGAATACATTGAAAGCAGGCAACAAAGTGCGAATAAAAGCCTGTACAACCATAAAAACTAAAAGTAATTGCTGTGGTACGCTTAGATAAATTAATTCGAAGTAACAGGCACCGTGGATGGTATTGCAGCACGGATGGGTTCAAATCGCAATACTATAAAGCACATCGATAATAGCTACCTATAGTACCAGAAAATCTGTGCTAAGGGTTTTGCCCTAACCTAACAATAAAAAGACTATCACATTGGGAATGGTATGCAATGATTTATTTTTGTCATACATTTCGGCTAACGATAAGAATTCCCGTCATTATCAGCTGAAGTCAAATAGTGTAACCATGTTAACTCTCTGATACCAAAAAACCCAAGATAGTCGTCACATTGCTTGCCCTCCTGGGAAGAGGAACAAATTCACTGAGCGTTATGTGCAAGCACTCACAAATTTATAGCGAGTAATAAATGCAAAACAGCTTTGACTGCTTCCGAAAGGATTTATACTGCATTGTAATTCCGCTGATGTCTTCACCACGGTATAGAAATTTAAGTAGAATATACTCATGAACATAACGGACTGGTATATTTTTCGCATACTCAGAAAGCTGAAACATGTCCGCATTGGTGAAAAATTCAAATCGGACAAAGACGTATTGGCTGAAGCTCTATACTATTATCAACAACAACTCAGGAACTTCTTCCGCAAATGTATTCTTCGTTTCTTTTGACACTGCAAAATAGTACAACCGTCTTAATAGGGGCATTGGCTATACATAGCTGACTCAAACTTAGTACATTCCTAGGTAATAAATCGAATAAAATCTAAAATAAGACTCGTTAAATTATCAGGGATACGGGTATTCATGACAACAAATACACAACCTTTCGTCTGTAATATGACAACATTAGAACAACTAAGGGAGAATAGTTGCCAAAATAAAAAATAGCGTACGACATAGACATTGAATTTTCCATGATGTTCTCTTTTGTTTCCCTATCAAACTGAATTTCAGTTATTTGGGTTCATAAACAGCATCTTCAATATCAACCACAATATGTCAAATTTCGTGAGTTTAATTACTTCGGCTTATTTGTTATAGCACAGCTGACTCCCCATGTAATTAGTTTTAGAGAATTTACTGTGAATGACATTGATCTAGTACAGATAAGGCGAGCTTCCTAGTCAAAATTATACAAATAATACTTTTAGTGCATCTTAGTTAGTGGCGGTTTTTTCTTCTATTTACATTACCCACAGACTGTAATTAGGTATACAAAGTAACATTCATATGACTAAAAAACACAGGCATAGAATGAATTGAAATAATAAATAACAGTCTGACCGACTTTTTTATTGTTATTAGTTTAAAATCCTCCTCAAATAAATTGTTAAAATTGATTAAATTTTTGATTCAATATATAAAAAATGTCACATAACGTTTGAACTAATAATGGGAATTGAATTAAATTCAAGATCTTGTTTAACATAACAGTTTAAAAGCAACATAGTTGTAATTAGTTACAGTTGTTTCACTGGACAAAACTTTAGTACTGTGTATATTGAAGGCATGTGGGTTTGAGTATATTCTTTTAGTTACCTATATTTGTTGTAGTTGTTGCATGTTTGTTTTATTTAATTATTGTAAATATGGTGGTGATGATTAATATTAGAATTTACAATCATAATTTTTCAAATCAAAAATCAAAATTCTACTGCGGAAATATATGCTTTATGTATATGGTCCTAAATTTATCATATGTTTTTAAAAGTAAAATAAACTATAAAATGAAGATACTGTAATATAAAATAAAACTTTTACATTTGTAATTTCCAATATTATAAATGTAAAAGGTACTCTTAATGACCTATCAAATTTTATAGGTTATTTCTTGTGCTGAATTTCTTTATTCGTTAACTTGTACGAATGTAATTAGCTAACTGCCGCTATAAAAGCACGAATTCCTCACCGGCAGAGAACTCATGCTTCGTGACCTAATATTGTGACTTACATTGTTTTTAATGTAAAGATAGAAACACACATAACCGGGCCGTGCCCGGACCGTGCCCGGACCGAAGGACGGCCTCCAAATGAAAGCGTCTTTTAACGGTATTAATAACCATACTGACATAAAATTTAAATAAAATATATTATAATCTTCTTAAAAATGAGTTAAAAATAATGATAATTGATTTCCCTAATCTATTTCACATTTTGACATACAGCGGTGTAACGGCTTTCTTCCGCTCCGGGCACGTTCCAGTTATGCGTGTTTCTACCTTAATCTGGAGCTGCTCACTGCAACGCTATACCGTCTATGTGATCACAAAATTCTAACCGGTTCCGTCAGTACTAGCTAATTTTTGTTTTCTAGCAAATTTATTAAGTAACACTACTAATAACTTAGATGATAATTTTGTTATTAATGATAATAATGTAAATCGGGGACATGATAGTAAATAATTCAAAATATTTTAGAATCAACTTTAGTCTGAAATATCAGTTGTATGTCCTGTCAAAAAGCAAGATATAACGCTATGCCTTACCGTCTAATTAAAACGATTTGACTAAAGAGCCGGCGAGGCACATAAGGTGTGTTTCAAGGAAACAATAACATTTGCACATAAAACATATTTTTTTTAATTAAAACGCTTGATTATACAAATTATAGTGTATTGGACCTAAAAACTAAAAACAACTGTCCATCCACGGGATCCCAAATTTCGAATTCTACAGCCGTACTTAACATGTTAATTCGCATACATCTTTAATTACCTGCACATTTACTTTAAGTAGGTACATTGCTTTTAAAATATTAGATTCTAGATTCTTTTCCTAACCCTAAATATATTCAAGGATGACAATGTTAGCATACAAATAATCTACTCCATTTTATAGCATTTCCCCCTCATAAAAACAAAGCAATAACAATATATAATAAACTTTCACTATGAACTAAGTGCTATGGTACCTTTTGACATAAACACACAATTACATTCACAAAGGGACAAATAATCTACAATGTTACTAAATAAAATTTATATTTTAAATTGCTTTCTTACATACAATATTGCATGTCTTAGCAACATACAAAGGAAATTGTGTACAATGGAATTGTTAAATAAAGCTCTTAGAAGTAACAGTATTAATTTCTATAGTATTTTGCAATAAAATGACAATTGCGTTTCTAATATAAATCAATTCTATACAATTATTTTTTACAATAGCTGTCACATAAAGGCTTTATTTTATTCAACTGAACAGGAAATAACGAAAGTGTTTTTAATAATGCAGTTTCATAATCAAAATTCCAAACTCTTTATAAAATACCTTCTTAGCACGCTACATCAAACAGCACTTTATAAACTCGAACTTAATTTAAAAAGATCTTTATCATTTCATTTTATATCAAACTTCCCTTTTCTCAGAGGGAAAATAAATCACAACGAAACATCTAATTTACATAAAGTTTGTATTCAAATTCTTCTAAAAACGTAC